>JASCZW010010532.1:0-36257 GCA_034211315.2 Aedes japonicus | reverse complement strand
GATAACATTCTCAAACTGACAAGTGCACGCACAAAGTATCCCATCCCCATATTCGGGTGGAATTACGCTTGATTTGTCTTATTAAAATTAGTACTAGAATTAGAAGACTGTACCAAACTTACTGCGTATAAAGACAATAAGTCAAGATGTTAAACCATGTAGGTATGCTTAGAATTAATCGCGCTTGGATAGGGTTCAGGCATGCTCTGAAACGAGAGAGTCTGCATCGGATTATTTGCAGACACCCTGTACATCATCATATGACTTATTCATGCTAAGGTGTGTCCCAGTTAGAATTGGAGCATAGACTATTGGACATGCTTCGTACATTGATTTACAAAAGTATTAGTATTTGTATTCTGTTTGACTGTCAAATTTTTCAGACATACTTGAACTTTGGAGGGAAAATACAAAAAAAAAAATCATCTCTGATTTCGAAGAAATTTTGCGAACTTTTCCCGGAATACGTTTCATCCAACCGGCGCACATAATTCTCATCCATCGCTTCCAGCAATCTTCTTGTTCCACTTGGCTCTCAATTCATTCATGCTTTTTGACGACACTGACATTTACCTTCAGCTTCCTCTTCATAATAGCCCAAAATCTCTCTATCGGTTTGAGCTGGGGACAGTTTTGTGGATTGAGCTCTTTCGGTATAAACTGAATCCTGTTGGTTTCATACCACTGTTGACGGTTGAAAGTACCCGGCTGACACTTGTTTTGAGGCTTGCAATCCATCGACAAAGTTTCTCTGTACTTTTTCCAAAACACACGCCACATGGTTTGCTTCGGGTAAAAACCCAACACTTTAGCAAGTTTCGGCACAGACCACGAAGGGTTTTCCAAAATGATTGTGCACAATCATTTATCTTCTCCGTCTTCTTCTATTTTGAGACACGTTTGAACTGCACCGCGAAAAAATTTCTGATGGTTGTTATTGTTGCAGGGAACACATAAGATGTCATAGTTTTCAAGTCCGGACCACTATGGTCGCTTCTCAAGAGACACACTATGTTTGTTCCAATACTAAATGGGCCACACCTTAATACTGGGGAATGGTGCTGGATCATCAGGGCAAAACTGAAGCAGACTGGATGGCGAGAGTGGGAACGCTAACTTTCCATTGCTAATAACTTTCTTGCTGAACAGAAGGATTACAGTCCCGCCCATTGGGGCATCCTCATGTTAGATAGCTCGTTTATTTGACCATTGTTTTCAGGATTGTTGTTGGATGGAGATCCTGTATGTTTCCGCGTGTATACCGTCCCTAGTAGCATACTGGTATGCCATGTTGGTTGAGATAAACATAAGTATGCAGCTTGGTAAAGTTATAATCAAGTTACTACAACAAATTATGACCGTAGTGAGCTACTTGGGGTATTATTGTCGGACTCTGTTTCAGTACGACAGTGGGTGATACATGCATACATCATTGGCCGGTTTAATGCACCCTTCGTAATTGCGTTTCGGCCCAACGGTGACATTCGTCTAATGACCTTACCGCTGAATGCAACAAAAGTCTGCACCTAAATCCGCTAGTTCACATTGCGGTTGCATTCAAACACTAGCGACTGCTTTAATATCCTTGATCTTGGGTTCCATGTTTAACCTCCTCACAAAATGTATTTCCCACTGAACCCTTCCCGCCAGCATCAATCAGACCCAAGGCCGGTGTGGCCTCTGCTGCATACAAAAGTTGTGTCTCCATTCTGTACCTGGTATGTCCCATGAAAAAATGCGAATGTTTTCAATACTTATTTTTGGGTAGCCTTGAACATTGTTTTTGCTGTTTTATTGCGTGTGTATCTGTGCGTGCGTATCTAACACACTTACAGACAGGTTTATTTCGCCGAAGAAGATTGAGGATGTTCCAAAGAATTTCGCTAAAATTCAAGTTTACAACCAAACATACGGCCGGAGTCGCCGTTTTCGGAGCAGTTGTACGTCCAATGGCTTGAAAAAGCCTCCAGTGTCTCATCATAAGCTGGATTAATACAAAGATGGTAGAATGAACAGTATGTCCCAGGTATTATTCTTTTCAGAACAATCTAGAAGGACACACTCTTTTATATGATTGCAAAGACGTCTGGTGATAGCACTTTATTGAAATATTCGATAATACGTTGCATATACTAGCACGGATCACAGTGTGCGTACAACTTTTTAACAGTCAAAATGTTCAGAGATTTGCTTTGATTGTTTCAATTCAGAGTGGAAGTGTTTATAAGTGTTCTATCAGTGAATAATTGCTATGACCTAAATTTACCATCAAAAGCACAGAATCTCAGAAGAAGCTGGAAATTCATTTCAAGTAGCAACGAAACATGAATAGCGTGTCAAACGTATAGTGATATAAAAACTCTGTACATAATAATTAACCAGAATTAGAAAGGACGCCTTGAAGAAAGGTTTGTAGATACTCCTTTTGCTAGAATTAGAGCAACCGGAAGCAGAACGGTGGCGGTTGCTCTTGTTTGAAATATCTACATGTTTTCACAATAATCTTATTGATTCATTCTTTAACTTATTAGGTTACCAACATTAATTATTAAATCGTATGCTGAGACATGAAAGGAAATGCAAAGGTAGAATCCAGATAAATCAACTGGAATACGAAGCGGAAGATCTGTACGTTGCGGATCGACGCTCGAGAGAAATGACAATGTTGTCATTTCCTAACTTTGCTTTTCGCTGTACGTGTTCGGGCGAGTGCATGTATTTGTTTGTTTTGTCTATCAATGTGGTTCAACGTTATCTCGTTGACGATGAGCGTGGAGCTAGCTGTCATCTGCCTCTAAAATTTAGAAACAGTGAAGGGGGTCTGATTGGTGTTTGGTGGTAAAGTTGAGTTCATGCAATTATTCACTGATAGAACACTTATGAACACTTCTACTGTAGATCAGAAACAATCAAAGCAAACTCTCAACGTTTTGACTGTCAAAAGGTTCACGCACACTGTGATCCGTGCTGGTATGTAAGAACGTGTTATCGAATATTTCAATGTGCAATCACCAGACGTCGTTGCAATCATATCAAAGAGTGTTTCTTTGGATTACTCAATATGGGTATATGTTCGAGGCTGGAAGACTGGTGAACGTTTTCACCCCAGTGTTGGTGCCCTGAAAACTTCCGTTACCAAGGCATGGAACTCGATGACTGACTCATACATTGAGAATGCTCTCGATTCGAAATCCCCTGTTCGAGAAGGTTAGTTGAAGAAAATTATGGACATATTGAGTGATGCTAATCATGAAAGGCTTAATCAACGATAAAATTATGATTTTTTTTATCATTTCTATGAAAAAACTTCATTTGAAACTGAGGTATCAATTTTCGCATTTTTTTATGGGACATACTGTAATTGGTCCATGGCTGTACCTCGTCAGCCTCGCTGTCTGCGGAGAGTTGAAGTCGCTATCCACATTGCATCGTTGCACCTGATGCTCGGCTTCTTCTTGTACCCTGTCGGTTCATTTTTAGAGAACCATTTTAACAGGGCTGTCGTCCGACATTCTTACGACATGCCCAGCCCAGTCGTAGTCGACCGGTTTTAGTTGATTCGTACGATGGGAGGTTCTCCCAACAACTGATGCAATTCGTGATGTGCCGTAGATCGTACGCAGCACCTTCCGTTCAAAGACACCAAGGTAAACGCGTTGATCCTCCACTAACGAATGTCCATGTTTCGTGGCCGTGAGAACTACCGGTCTAATTAATATCTTGTAGACGGTCACTTTGTAGTTCGGCGAACTTATGTTCGATCTCAGCGTCCATCGGAGTCAAAGCAGGTACGATTGCCAGTAATGCGCAGTTGTATCTCTATGCTGGTTTCGTTATCGGTCGCAATGAGTCTAGATACACGAATCCGTCTACCTCGGTCATCACCGTCGATCTAAACTCGTGGTAGGAGGCTAACATTGTGTTCTCGTGAGCCTCTTCCTTTCATGTATTTTATTTTTAACGCATTAATCGCAAGCCCAATCCTACCAGCTTCAGCCTTATAGCCTGATGTATGTTTCCGCATCGTCTCGAAGTTACGTGCTCACGATACCAACGTCGTCGGCGAAGCCAAATAGTTGGACGAACTTCCTGAAGATCGTGCCACTCGTGTCAATCCCTGCTCTTGAATCACATCCTCCAATGCAATGTTAAACACCAAACACGACAATCCATTACTTTGCCATAACCCTCTCACGAAATTGAAGGGACTCGGGCGTCCCTGATACTCGGACGACACACATCACTCGATCCATCGTTCGCTTGGATCAACCGCGTCAATTTATCCGGAAATCCAGATTCGTGCATAATCTGCCATAACTGGTCTCGATCGGTTGCATCATCAAGCTGGTTTAAAATCAGATGAAAAGATGGTGTGTGGGCCTGAACCCTAATTCGGACTTTTCAGCTGTATCACATTATAATAATTATGCAGCTAGAAACAATCAAGTTAGGCAATAATGTGTCTAAATGTAACATTATGCCAATCCAATGGCAGCTTGTTTCGCTCAAACATGACTGATTTTCGCAGAACTAAAAAATACTGGAAACTGAAACAAGCCTTCTCCATTACTCAGCAATTGTTCTCTAACTACAACATTGCCCCAGAGACCGCAATCTTTGCGGCAACAAAAACCCGAAACGGTCGCTTTCAACTCAAATCACATTACTGCCATTCCAATCACACGCACAGTTTACCCATAACAATCCGCTCGCTTCGAGTGAAACACTACAACCGATCCATAGAACACAGCATACTCGAACCACCAATCGTAAAAATCTCAACTTATGACGCTTCCTGATTTCATACACTCATTTTCCATCAGCTTAGCGCCCGGAGAAATAGTGGAGGAAAGAAAATCACACATTCGTATCCCCTCCAACGTCAACACCACACTACTGTCGTCGTCGTCGTCGTCTTCGACGTCGAAAAGCGAACCGGGCGCCAGCTTAAACTTCGACGCGCCCTCGTTTCCGTTTCCCGCCAACTCACTATGTTGACTACTTCAGAATGCGCGGAGATCAAATTGCGACCTCTTCCTACTTCCAACTCGGCCAGATGGCACATGACGACCGAAAGAAAAGTTTTCGTCGCATTAAGTTCTATGAAAAATTACTGCCTTCGCCTTCCGTCTCCGATACTGCATGAATACAGTGTGTGTGTGGTTTGTAGACTCGTAAGTAATCGGCTCGAAGGAGTGGGGCGAGGGCGTAGAAAATCACATGCTGCGGAAACGACCCCGTCAGCAGTCATACTATTATGGTGTTTTTATTTTGCTTTCGCTATAATTCTGGAATGTTTGTCTCATGTGAGAGCGGAAAATCGATACCCTGCTATTTAGCTCCATCAGGCAGTTCCACATTTGACGATTTGGAGAATTCTATATTTCTCAATGATTGACTGCAGGTGTGAAGAGTTCGGTGATGAGGAAGCTGTTTTCGGCGGGGGAATTTTTGGCAACGAAAAGGAAAAACAATTTTATCACTCTATGATGATACGGGCCAGTTGGTTTTGAAGTGTTGTTCAAAGGGTATCGATTTTTTCCGATGAGGATGAGTGCTTTCGATAAATGTGGCGTTGCAAATTCGGCTTAGTCAAAGTGATATTGAAAAATTACAACTCCCTTCGGCATTTTACGAACCTTAACTATAAATTATTATCACGACATGAGGAATGATGAACTACTCGGAAATATTCAATATCGCTAACAAATAACAAAGGATCTGATTCACTTAGGGATGTCGCACGAGCAATGCCTTTGTTTGTCGAAATTGAGCATATTTATCTACTTTAAAAAAAATCATATTTTGGAACTATCAATATACAATCCTTGTTATTTATTTTTCGGATTTTTTTCAAATTTTAAATTTTTTTTCTCGCTAACGGAGTAACTCTACTTCAACTCAATTTCGAGTAAATCTCCGCAGCCGTGTGTAGTAGTGTCGTTCTGAGAGAGTGTCTGTGGGTCGTATTTTCCCTATACTGCTCTGTATATTACCCACTTTGTCAGTTCAGATTTCCTTGCCCTGATAAAAGTTAATCTGCTTTGACTTCAAGATTCAAACCTACCTTCTTTCGACTGGTCGGGCGTTTGCTTCTTTGCGCTGTCGTTGGCGGCTTCATATTCGATCCCTTGTCAGGAGGACGGACGGAAGTTATGGGAGAGAAAAAAAAACTTATCAGCCTTCGACGAAAAATAAATGAATTCACGAGATGAGAGATAAAAAGGAATTTGATGAAGCTTATTTTCGCTTGCCTTCCTGCCCAAGTGGCGTGCAAAGAGTGCAGCAATTGGACCAGAGTGATGCCGATCAGGAATCAGATTATCCGAGAAATTCTTTTTCTCTCGCTCTGCTTGATTTGTTGATTTGTTTAACGTTCACGAATAGAAAGTGGCATCGTGTCTGATTCAAATTTCGTTTCAAGAGACATTATTCAGCATCTAGTGGCATCGAGTATCGTCTTATGTTAAAAAATGGATATCGATAACATTCGCTCGAGAGACTTTCCTTTGCTGATTCTGGCCAAATTATGGAAACAAACGTTTCAATTCTTTTACCCCTTTCTAGGGCTAATTAAAAAGGGTAAATTGATATTGCATTCGAGCACGTTGGCTTTCGGGGGGGAAACCTAAATCTCAACCAATCTTTTTGTTCAGTTTGATTCACTTTTGCCCAAGTATTTTGCTGGGAAAATTACCTTAATCCGTAACAACACGAAAAGCCACTCTGTAAATAATTTGCATAATTCTCGCCAAACCATCTGGTCCAATTTGAATCTAGGAAGGTGAGCCTCGGCGTGAGGAACAGGATGCCGACGGATCGTGGGCATCTCGGTTGGTGGCCTAATGAGGAGAGTACGGTGGACGGCGGCGGTCGGTTCTATTTATCTTTTTACCGAAAGCAGTAATTACCGCCCTCCGTCACGGCCAATGAAGATGGAATAATCTTCATTAATGCATCTCGCCGTTTTGTAGCTTATGGATGCTTTTTCTCGCTCTTTCCAAACTTGAGCGAAGAGTCCGACCGGAGAGCAGAGCAGCTGGTAGAAAATGAAAGGGATTATACGTTGATTAAAACTATTAAGGGTTATTTCGGGGAAGAATAAGAGGCTACATTTACCGTTTGCTGTATAGCCGTTTGTAATGATTCGGAGATGGGTTTTGCTTCGGGACTATTTTATTTCCATGTTGGGTCTAAGGGCTATTGGCCTATTAGTGAAAGTAACACTGCGCCTCGTTTTTTTTTTCAAACGGTTACTACCAGAAAATGAAATTTTACTGAAACAGATGGGTTCTGTCTTGAACTTGAACTGCAGCCGCTGATTTCAATTGGTCGAAAAGTCATTGAAATGCTTGGTGGCCGCATACAGTGGCCTACCAAAGTAGAGAAAAATGGAGGTGGGAGAGCATCTTTTGTTTCGACGTAGGACCAGAGACGTAGTAAGAGTTGGTGGAGCCTCTGGCAAACCAAGAAAATGACGCCCCAACTTATATTGCTTTTTGCATGTTTTGTTTTAATTAGTCATTTTATACACTCATGGAATATTTGTGACTTATGTCGACGAAATTATTTGTTTTATTCTAAATATTGCACATAATGAATACACAATATCATCGACTCCTTTTTATTGTTACATAAACATGTTTGCGTTACATTGATTCTAATAGATCAATGCAGCCATAAATGTCATGTTTATCCGTTGAAATAACTTTTATTCACCTTTATATTTATTGAAAGTTCAAATTAATTCAAATCATCGCCTTGCGTGCCTTATTTGAGGCAAACTGATCAACAATAAAATCTAAATTACGATCTGGTAGCGATTCCTTTTCTATCGAAAGAATGGCCACGCCCGAGAGTCTGTTTTTAAATCATTTCCAGCTTGCTGAAGCTACGTTCACACCATGCCACTGTAATTGGAAGTGTCAAAAAATGCGTAGAGCCGTTTCGATGTTAGGATGAACATCTTGGAGAGAATATCCTAGGATACAGTTTAATATGGCTAACAGAGTAGAAGAGCTCAAGTCAGGCAACATCTCACCAATTTGCCGTTTAAAAACTTCTACTTCAGATACAAGCTCTACTGTATCAATATCAGTAGCATACTTTAGTCCAATGTGTACTGCGACCTCCGTCAATTGTGGAATAGTCATAGATGCAAGTCCGTGTCCTGTAAAAAATGAGATTTGATTGGCGTGGAGATTTGTTGCAAATACCGAGCTTACTTCCCACGTAAACCCTGTTTTCACTCGATAGAAGAGCTCATTTATCGTCATCGATTTTCTCATTTTCCGCTGTCGTGTTACTTGTAAATCGTTCTCGATGTCAAGTTCAAAAGTAGCCTGACTTTAAACATTTATGGGAAAAGAAATGGAGCGAAAACGAAAGGAGAAATGAGCGTGCCTTTCGCAGGTAGCATGTTATGTACATCAATACACTATTAATTTCTAAACTATTAATTTTAGAAAGTGAGTTGAATTTGTACAAAAGTTCGTCGCTACAAAATTTTGGATTTCAGCGCCCTGTGGCCTGGCGCCCCTGGCGGGGGCCACTTTCGCCACCGCCTCACTACGCCCCTGCGTAGGACTACGTCTTTGTTTTCTATACATACTGGGGTACAATTTAAAAAAAAATTCATTGCTCGAAAAGTGGTCAGCTTTTAAGCTTCAATATCACAGTAATTTCTCAAAAGATTTTGAAAGTTTTTGCAGCAATCGATCGAAAATATTTTAATATACAACAATGTTGATTTCGGGCAACATACTATTGAAAAAAAATCATCAATGTTACGCCTTGTCTTAAAAAGTATATTAACCCCTTTAGGCCTAAGGGGCACATATGACTCCAAAAAGAAAATGGGTGTATAAAATCACAGACTGAATAAAAGTATACAATATCTTCCTCGAATTTATTCTACATCAGTTCTTCTGTCTAAAAAATATAAAAAAACACGTAAATTGAAGGCCATTATTGACTACATAGAACCTCATGAATATGAAGAAGTTCATGAAGAAAAATATATATGCCTTATTAATGGTATAATGCGTTGTTTTAGAATATGATACATATGCATACGTATTATTTAATTTTTGGTGATGAACGTTAAATATTTTGTATCTTTCTGGGATGTTATAGGTCATCGAAAATGCACTTATGTTCAGATCTTCCGATCTACAGTTGTAACAGTAGCTTTTAGGGCTACAAAAGATTATGATTTGTATCAAAACATATTGAATGAACCTTTTGGAAGGTCAACTGTCTTTATTTGATACTTTTATGATATTCTAGATCATTGAAACTGTCCTTGAGTTCAGAATTTAAGATCTACAGTAGTAACTATAGCTCTACAAAGTAACACTACGTATTAAAAAATATTTAGTGAATATTTTAGAACGTAAACAATCATTACGAGACAAACTGGGATGATCGAGATTATCCAATCTGTCCTTGAGTTCAGAACATTAGATCTACAGTTGTAACAGTAGGTTTTTGGAGTATGAATAGGAACAATAAGTATTGAGCAATATTCATCAAATATTGTAGAAGGTAAACAGACATAATGTAAAAATCTTGGGATATTCGAGGTCATTCAAACTGTCTTAAGTTCAAAACATAAGTTCTACAGTTGTAAATGTAGCTTTTTGGGTGACTTTATGAATTCAAACATATTCCATCATTGTTCTGGAAGGTCAACAGTCAATGTTTTCTAACTTGCTGATGTTCTTGGTCATCCAAACTGTCTTGGCACTCAGATGTTAGGATTTACAGCTGTTATAGTAATTTTAAGGCAATACAAAGCCACAATAATAAATTCGAACATATCCAATTAATATTCTTTAAGGACAACAAACATTATAAAGCAATATGACATGTTCTGGGTCCTCAAACTTTCTTTGAGATCAGTACATAGGACCAACAGTTGCAACAAAAGCTTTCTGGGCTATGCGAATCTACGTTGTGTGTTAAAATATATTCATTGAATATCTTGGAATCTTCTAGGTTATCCAAATTATTCTGGAATTCAAAACTGAAAATCTAGCATTCTAGACAAAACAAAGTAACAATAAGTATTTAACCAAGTTAAGTGAGTCTTCTGCAAGGTAAACAGATAGAATGAGATATCTTGGGATGTTATAGGTCATCAAAACTGCCCTTGAGTTTAGAAGTGAGGATCTTCAGTCGTAACATAAGCTTTATAACCTATGAAAGGTGACGATATGCACATTAAAATTTATCTATACAACTGACTCACATTCAGTGAATCTTCTGTAGGGTTACCAGTCATTATCAGATTACCTTGGGATGTTCATGTTCATAAAAACTGACCTGAGTTTAGAACTTATGAAATACAGTAGTTACAGATATACAGTAGTAGCCTCTTGCGCTATACAAAACTATGATTATTGTTCAACATAGGATAATCTTAGTCATTCAAAACTTAGGTCTATAATTGTAACAGTAGCTTTACAACTAAACAAACTACAGTATACAAAGTTATGTTAGTTTGTTAGGCATGAATATTACAAGATTATCTCATAATGTCTGTTGATCTCCCAGGGCATTTATTTAATATGTTTACATATATATCGTAACATTGTTAAGCGTATAAAGATACTGATAGAATTTTAAAACATAAGCTCAGAACTCCAGGACAGTTTGGCCAACCTAACACATCTCAAACAAATATTTCCATTTTTTTTCAATCATTTCTATGTTATTGAGCACCAATTTAATCAGAGCACTCCAAATTGCTTGACTAATAACGCTTGAAAAATTTTCGGGGTTAGTTAAAAAAATGTTGAATTATACATTCTGAATGGCTAACATTTAGTTGCGTAGTCCTACGTCATTATTCCGAACAACCCAATGTTGCTGTATAGTTTTTTAAAACAAATGGTAATTCATGAGTTTCACACACATGAGTTAAACACTCAATTTTGATCCCCTCGGTACATTATACACCATTATCGGTGAACCCCTTGTGTACGTTTTGAAACAGTTCATTCGTAAACAAAAAACTGAATTTATGTTCTATAATTTACGAAATGAATTCATGTAGAGAACAAATTCGGATCTTGCCTCTTGACAAACATCACAAACATAGACCTCAGGCGGAAGCTATCGCATTTGAAGTTGAACAGACTGTTTGTGTACAGGACGATAAAACGTTTCAAAGATACTGGTACTGTTGTTCCTAAAATGAAACCTGATAAGAAACGCAGTGTCAAATTAAAGGAGCGAAATCGAAGGAATCCTTCGGTCGGCGTGAAAAATGGCATATGAAATGAAAATGAGCCACACATCCATGGTTTTTAAAAAAAGCGAGGATTCATGGATTGACATACAAGAACATTACCGACAGAGTTGCCAGATCGCGGGCGCTGCTAACGACGCACGCTGGTCATACCAGAATTTTTTCGGATGAAAAAATGTTTACCTTGGAATCTAATAAATCAAAATGACCGTGTATATGGAGCAAGTCTTCGTGAAATACGTGCTGACAAACGTGGTGTGGGGAACCATATCGCCAAAAGGCAAACTAACTCTGTTGTTCAAAGACAGGGGCGTGAAAATAAACAAAGAGTATTATTTACAATACGCTATCAAAGTCCAGCTACTTCCCTGTGCTAAGCATTTTTTTAAAGAGGAAAGTTTTGTTTCCAACCGGATTCTGCTCCAGCACATAAAGCAGTAGTAGTTTTGCAGTGGGGTACGCAAAAATGTACAATGTTTCATTAGTTCCTTTGAATGGCCTGCATCTTCTTCTGATTTGAACCCACTATACTTTAGTACCAAAACGTTTGGTTGAAATTTGTGATCAAATGCCGGAAAAGGTTCTGCGTGCGGCTTGAAACAATTTCGACTTGCGGCTTGCAACAACTGATTTGAACATAACTTAACACAATGTAAGCTTAATACTTTGACTTATTGTTTAAATGATGAATCCTAGAGGGTTTGAGCTGTTTAGTGGAATACCTGTAACTAGAAATGGGAAGAAAAATTAGTATTTTCCATTTAATTCCAACTACCTTTGTTTATCTTGACAGATGCGCGTATTTCATCTACAATGTGCAGACTTCTTCAGTGTCTCGTACTAATAAGTCGTACAGTCAAGTTGTTAGTACGAGACACAGAAGAAGGCTGCACATTGTAGACGAAATGCGCGTATCTGTCAAGATAAGCAAAGGTAGTTGGAATTAAATGGAAAATACTATTTTTTCTTCCCATTTCTAGTTATTATTTAAAGTTCAATGAATGAGAAATACAATCTGGTTCAACCTTTTTTAGGTGTCGGGGTCAATATGACCCGGAATGGTTTTTTATAATGTTGCATTTTCTAAAATAAGCATCTAGAAAATTGAATATTCTTGACTTTTCCTGAATTACGTTACGTATAAAGATACGCAAATTGTTTGACATTTCTGAAGGGCTGCCAAAAAGTTACAAATAAGGTGTTGACCCGGATTTCGAATTCACATTGCGGAAGATTTATATGACAAACTTTTAAAGTCTTTACAGTCAAAATGCATGTTACCGTCCTAGTTTTTTAGTTTCCGGTAAGTACTGCCGTTTTTGACCCGGTTGGCTACAAGGAATCTGTGACGGAAGAGGGCATGTATTGCCACGATCCGCGAGGCAGCGTCAGTTGCAAATTTTCATAGGAACATGCATGATTTTTCATAAGTAGTCTACTCATAACTTTGAAATAGACCGATGAGATAAATGCTGATTTGCTCCGAAACAAGCCCTTCGAGGGCTCAAACTTGACTGTGCCCTTGGTAACAACATGGTTCAATAAATTGGTAACGCGACACTTTTACTTGCCGCCATAAATGCCAGGCATCGAACAGAAAGTTCGATGTCAGGTAGAGATAACCTTCTCAGCATGTTCCCACAGGTGTGGTCTGCTGGAAACGCATAATCGAAAAGCGTGGGAATGACATGTGATATGCACATGTTAGAGTGAATATCAAGGCTAGAAGTAGACCTTTGTTATGACAGTTCATGAAGTTTGAGTTGCCAAAAGGCATATTTCAACCAAAATCTGCGTTTGTTTTCTTCTAAAGGGTTCCGGAGAATCTGGATTGACCTGGAATGGTAAATATGGTCATTGGTCCATTTTAAGGCAAGAAGTAGACTATTTATGAAAAATCACGAAGCTTGAGCCGTCGAAAGACATGTTTCGGCGAAAATCTGTATTTGTCTTCTCCTGAAGGGTTCTTCTGGGGCATCCGAATTGTTAAGGAATGGTCATTGGTGATAATTGGTTCATTTCAAGGCTAGAAGTAAACTACTTATCAAAATGATGAAGTTTGAGCCGTCGAAATGCATGTTTCGATGAAAATCCGCATTTTTCTTCTTCTAAAATGTTTCCGCGGAGTATCCGGATTGTCCTGGAACGGTCAATATGGTCATTGGTCGATTTCAAGGCAAGAAGTAGAGATTTATAAAAAAATCATAAAGTTGGAGCCGTCGATAGGTTTGATATAAAAAATTTCAATTTAGTCGTGTTCCTGTTTTTCTACATAGAAAATACTCAGAAACATAAAGTGTATTGAACCGTTCTAGAGATATAGTACTTTAAATGACAGCAGTCCATACTTATAAGTTATTTGTCAAAAACTTTTATTTTCTTTAATCTATATCTCTGGAACTATTATGTCTAAAAACAATCTGTTGTATTTTTCATGTTGGATGTTGTCTGTGAAACCCGGGAAATATATAATTTATTGGCGGCAGTGATGCAAAATGGAAGTTTTTTGGCCTTTTTTCCATTTAGATAATAAAATAATATTTTTCGACAAATAACTAAAGTGTAATTAAGAAATTCCAATTCTAACGCGATCCCTGGAAATTCATGAAATATTGTTTTGCATTTTTTGGAGGCCCTCTGAAATATAGTGCAAAAAGAAATTTTCGATAACTAGTAACTCATTTTAAGAAAATTTGCTTTGATCATTCACACGCATTCCTGAACGAAACGTGATGTTTAAATGTGTTTTTGGTCACTTTATGACAATTTCCATTGAAACAAACAGTTTATTTTTATTTGAATGTCCGCAATTTTGCATACCATCCGAATTTCGAAAAACCACCACGCAACAAGATAGAAACTTTAATTTAATAGGCTGAAACTGTTTCGGTCGTGTAGAATTCAAGATACAGCGATCATCAGGTTAAAAGACAGCTTTCCGAGATAAACGCGATTAATGATTCATTCAGCGATGCGTGTTAATGACCGAAGCAAATTATATTGAAATAAGTTAACAGTTATGGAAAAATATTTCCTGCGTAACAATTCGGAAAGTAAAGCAAAATAAGAAATTAGAATTTCACAAATTTCCAGGGAGGATCTCCTTTTAAAGCAAAAAAGTCCTTATTTAAAAATTCTATGTTAAAAATTATTATTTTCTTTAGTCTAAATCTACCGAACAATTGACTAAAATCAATCACCTATTAGTTTTTTGGAGAAGCTATTCAATGATTTCACGAAGAATACTATATAATTTATTTTCAGCAGTGTTGCCATTTTTTTCATTTGTTCCTTATTTATCGTTTTTTAAATATCTTTCTTTTCGTGTTCCTCTTCTGAACTATCTTGTCTAATAATATTCTGCTGGGTGGGTTTTGAGGGAAATTGTTCAAAGAAGATTGAAAATACTATTTATGGGTGGCTGTGTTGCAAAACATGCTTATAATTAAAAAAAAAGGTCTTATGCGTATAATATGATTAAAAAAAAACAATTTAAGTGTCACCCTCAGTGTTTTTCACATCGCAAACGCTTATAAAAACAGGCTATTTTTAGCTTCTATGGAGCTACAGCAATTGAAAGCGTATAAGTACTTGTTAGTTGTCAATAACCCGGATTTTTCGCGTAAGGAACCATTCGGACTAAAACAATCTGTTGGATGATTTCTGAAAAGCATTGCTCAAGAAAAATAATATTCATATTTCGTGGCAGTGTTGCCAAATATGCCCTTTTTCTTTCAAAAATAACAAAAATAAGAGTAATGTTCCACAGACTACATAGACGCTAGAAAGCTGTCATTTTTGAGGAATCTACGTTTTAAATAATTGTTTACAATTACTAACTACTACCGTTTGTAAATTATGTCTAGAAGTGTTCAATCAATTTGTTGAAACTGGAATACTATTTACGGAAAGTCAAATAAATATGCCACGCCAAAGCGTCATTTAATGATCATCTGTAACTCATTGGGCACGATATTCGTATGGATCTTGTTTTTTTATGGATCGTCATGTTTTCCAATTGTGTTATGATAAAATACTCAGTTTTTTTTTCAATCGTGCTGTGTGTGATCGTTGTCGGATGAATAATTTGTTCTATTAGAATGCTGAGTGAAACGTGAGTATTCTTGTTTACTTCTCTTTCTTGCAATGATCCATAAATTGATTTAAAAGGAAGGGTTTTGATTCAAAATGTATTGTTTCCTACTCATCATTGGACTCTATTACAGCTTTGGTCAACAGCTCATGGAAAAGGACCGAGCGACGGCTTAGGGGGGATGTTTAAAAAACTAGCGTTTTTTCCGTGATGCAATTTGATGTGGGACATATTTTATGGGCGCGTTCTACCGAGTTGGTCGTGGCAGATTTCATGTGTGAATAGGCTGACACATCCACGTTCAAAAGTGCTTGAACCAAAATGGACAGGTTTTAATGATCCCTTGAAGATGCGGTGGGGTATCATTGCCCTGATATTCCAGAAAGTAGCACGTAGTAAAACATTTCTTGTCTTCTATAACTAAACGTGATATAATTTAGTAAACGAGTGGAAATTAATGCATCCTTCGAACCATTCTGAACGGCCGTTATGAGAATGATCACCATGAAAATCTCATATGCGCATAGCATGTTACCAATTACTAATACTTTCTCTTCTTTCCCCTGTTCTCTTCCATATCCCATGACCGCGAGCAATACCATATGGCTCATCGTGAAGACAACCTGGACCCAACATCAATAAGTAAAGAACAGTATACAACCCTAACTAATTTTACTTTCAGCCACAAGGTTCTAACACATGGTAAGCAATAAAACGACCACAACAAAATATACTAATTGAATAACATATATCTGAGAAAGGGAGTGGCCATCAGAGCACCCGAATGAAGCGATTGTGATAGGGAGTATGAGACTACTTAATTCCTGTTGCAACATTTCGTTCGAGCATCAGTAATCACCAGCGACACGTATCCAACAACATTATTTTAAAGTGGCATGTATCACAAAACTACTGAAACTACATGATAGAAGTTACAGATTTCTTAGAACTCATCGACAGCAAAACATAGACCCCAGAAAACCGGAGGAAAGGAAGTAAGATTTATGGACCTACCTACTTATAATACGGGCTACCATAAACAAAAACCGAAACACATTTAACCTCCAGATATACAATTTCTCGTTTACAATACTATCCAATAAACGAGAATGTCTAAACGAAGAGGAAAAGAAAGGAGGTGTGCAGGAATGTCTAATTGAATAGTATCTCAAAACAATTAATACAAGGTAGGTGCAATGTTGCCACCCACAAACACGTTGCCAACCAAAATATCGGAATCAGTTCAATGATCAACATCCCGAACGGTCCAACTATTTCGCATCTCTATAAATTTCCTCCCTATGACCTCATAACAATGCCAAACATTCATCAAAGGCCGAATTGTACACGCCATTTGGATGTTGCATCCGATTCGTTGATTTGTTTGATATTTGGTTTGTTCTGATTTAATGAAACCACCGTTTGATTTAATTTCCACCTCCTCGGTGTGGTTCATTCCATTTCGGTTCAAATCACCCGAAAATAGTCGAAATACCTATCCTCCAAAAACATTCCGCACTGTCGAAGCCCAACTTAGCTGAATATGCGGTTTTACATTCATGCTTCCATCTGCCAGTTGTTCGTGCGGTTGTTCGCAAGAAATGACGGAGGTTTGGTTGGGAGGTGACTAATGGCGGCGGGCTGGAAGGCTCACTAGAGCCACATGCCACCGAAATTCTGGGCGTCATGGATAAAATCACCAGGTGTGGTACGGTGGAGGAGGTCTGCAATAACCATTGGAGCCAGCCGGGTTTAATTGGTTGATTGAAACAGTCCCAAGATGTGTTCATGCATAAATAGACGGCTGGCGAGAAAAGATGAGGTATTCTGGTTGGTATCCAAGTTTCCGAGTTGTCTTGGAAAGCAAAAATTTGATGCCACATTTATTCTTGAAACAGCAGAAGTGGTTCTATGGCAGCTGTAACATTACGCAGAGGAGTAGTAAGGATGTTTACTCATTTTGGATCGCCGATCCTTGGTTACGGCACCGGTTTCACAAGGGGTTAGAATTCCAAATGTCTGTCAAGCGTAACTTCTCAATTGCCTCAAGATTCCTGTAAGAGTCAGACGCTGTAGTTGGTATACGCACGTATGTGACGGTGATGATAGAGGCAATGATATGCGACGACGATAACAGTGACACCAACCCGACCGGGGGCGTTGGTTACGGCGGTACCGGTGCGTGGATGGATTGCGATGAGTTTAGCTGCTTGCCTGCAGCAGAAACAGAGGATGGAAATTATTTCCGAAAATTAAATTATACACGCCCAAACGCTTCCGGCTTGCTTCTGGGTTGTCGACGAATGGTAGATGCTACCGGGTGTTTCAGTTTGCTTAAACTTCGGTATAGGTAGATGACGGGCATTCCATTTGCTCCCAGTGTTCATTGTGAACGTGCGAAATCGGAAAATATTTTCCCTATGTCAACAAAGAATGTACCAAGAAAAGGTGTTGAGCAGAGAGATAGAACGAGAAAACAGACGTGGGAGTACAGAAAGACGGAGCATGTTTGTCATCTTTTCGTCCGAAGATTGATAGGGGTTAGGGTTATCATCGATATCCGAATCATAATCAAGAAACTTTTGGAATGATTAGGCTGCTGAATGGAAGTATGGTAGCAAAGTTTGGTACACACTACCAAACAATTCATGTAAATTTCGGTGCCCTGTGAGCAACACATGCGAGCGACATTTTGGTCATAAGAATCAGTCAAATGAGACAAGAAAATTAATTCAATCAAACATACCTGTCTTTCAGTTGTGTCTGTTTGTGTTTTGGGACGCTTAAGGTGAATCGCTGCTCCATGTATTTTTTCCTATCTTTTATCTCGCTCTCGCAAACTCACCTTGCAGTTTCAAATTGATAAATCTCGATTGTTAGTGAATGAACATCGAATCGAACTCTATCAGATTGCTCACAGCAAGTAAGCATACAAACTGATGTGATTAAATTTGCAATATCTAGTACCGACTCTGAGTTATATCAAATCTAAATGTTGAGGTAATGACTGTCATCAAGAATGATTCAGCATAAGTCCATAACTTTACACGAAATCTCTGTTCACGTATTATGACGTAAATAAAAATGGAGTTACGTTGTGTGTAAAAACAATTGTTTTTTTAATGTGTATATGTGCAATGTTGATAAAGTGTCAGTAGCAATCATTACGTGAAGAAATTTGGTCAGTAGGTCTTGAGACCTATTTTAAAGATACCTACGATAAAGGGTGTATTCGATAAAAATGGCACACACATATATACTCATCAAAATTAAACTGATTATCGGATTTTCTTGAAATTTTCAGGGAATGAAGAGCTACTAATGGTTTTGATTTACAACATTTGTATTATTCAATTTCGTCTCCCATCCCGAATGCCCGCACCTTCCTTTTCACTCCACCCATCAAATTTTGTACAACCGATTTTCCCAGTGTTTTTGTTGTTTTTACCCAAATTTTCTTCAATTCTAGCTCTGTTTTTATAGTTTTGGGATGTTTGCGAAGTTCCGTTTTCACAATTGCCCAGAATTTTTCAATTGGACAAAGTTCCGGTGAATTTAGTGGGTTAATATCCTTTGGCACAAAATTGACTCCGTTGGCTCAGTACCACTCCAATACGTTTCGAGCGTAACGATGAAAATTGAAATAAAAAAGTTAGGACAGATAAACTTTTTTTTATGGTACACCCTAAGTTGACGAGGGAAAAGTTGCTCTTAATCGGTAAATTTTTAAGCTACAAAAAAAATTGCTTAATAAAAATTCCATGAAATTGTCTGCGCTACAACTTTGCTTAAGGATGTAAACGTCTATTTTTACAAATAAAAAAGTTAGTTTTTGTATTTCCGTGAAAATGGCGACCACCCTAATTTTAATCAACATAGAAAATTGGGCCTTGATGACATTAACCATGTTGTAGAACATCACTTTGCTGTAAAGTTTCAAGTTTAGGCGCTGGGAGCATGTTTCCTCGTAAATTCGTGATCTGGACCATAGTGCACAGACGAAACTATCCATGCAGCATCAATCATAGTAACCCATGAGTCAGCAGACCATATTTGACAGCTCTATCAGTCGAAGTCTAACCCTGGTGGCAGTGAAGCAACTACGTTCAGAAGTGTGCGCGTTTAAAGAACGACACCCCGCCGCACATTGGGACAGAATAGAAAAAAGTGGGACATGGGTATTTGCGACGAAACTATTAGGTGTGGCCCATTGATGTCTTCTACAATGTTTCTACATTTGAAGTCTTCTACAATGATTTTACATTAGAAGACAACTAATCATTATTTCTTTATTTAAAGGATTGACATCGGTAGATTACACGTTGGCAGGTATTAGCAGCTAAACTTAATGTTAATTTATTTAACAACTGGTATCCTTCAAAATGATGTACAATTTACAAGGAGGTCCAAGAGGGCATTTAACAATTTTTCATTAAAGTATCTAAGCTTCTTGTTTTATAATGTAGCATATATAGTGATTTTTTCATCTCTGTGAATAAATATTTAGACTTGCTATTAATGTTTAAAAGGAAAAAAAGGGCAATTTATTAGACAATAAAGGTTGTTTGAATATAATAAGGCAAAAAAAATGACCATCGTTCTACTGCAAATATAAAAGAAACAAAAGGAGCAATGTCGTATTTCTACCAGAAGACCGAAAATTCGGAAGATTTGAAGTAGAGCGATTGACTTTTTTTGTCGTTATTTTAATCAAATAAGCTTCATTATCTAATAAATTCGCCTTTTTTTAAACATCAATAGCACGTCTAAATATTCATTCAAAGAGATGAAAAAAAAATCACTATATATGCAACATAATATAATAATAAGCATAGTTACTTTTTTGAAAATTTGTTCCCGACCCAAAGGAAACAACCAAATTATTTCAAGTTTTGTTATTCAGTTACGCTGTTTTTATAACAAAGGTTGTTAGAATTTAGATCGCGGATGTTGTTGAAATAACATAAATTGTAACAAAAAATCCTCAAGAAGAAACAAAATAACAGCAAATTAAGATATAAATATAACAGAAACAAAACAAGCTTTGCAACAGTTTTGTTACGATTGTTCAAAATCATATCAACTTGTGTAAGAATTAATTTATTTCTTTACGCAGGTTGTTATACAATTATCCAGATGAAAACATCTTTAACAAATTTATATCATAATCAGTTTGTCAAAACAAGGTTTGTTATAATTTTGTTATTTTTATGTTATACCCTTCTGGTCGGGTTAGGTCTTCGACCCCCCTATAATTTGTACATCATTTTAAAGGGTATCAGTTGTTGAATGAATTAAGTGGCGGACTTAGTCCGTGCTCCTTCAACCTACCCCGCAGTGGGATGTTAGGCAAAAATGTCCTTGGTTCGAGTACCACTGTATACATGCCCTTTTCGCTCAATTTTCCTAAAAAAAACATCTGTTACATTTCCAATCCTGCCGCACACTAGCGGAACTATCAAAACTTTCTCTTCATATCTTTCATTCTAGCCAAAAACATTGTTGTTCACTCTTGGTGCCTCATGGTGATGAGCGAACATCTCCTTCTACATCAATTAACTTTATGTTAAGCTGCTAACACCTGCTAACCTGTAATCTACATATCCCCGAAGACAGCCTAAACAAACTCATTAAAACCGACGTCAATCCTTTAAACTAAGAAATAATAATTAGTTGTATTCTACAAAAAAGTTTATTTTTAGAATACCTAAAACTTTGTAAAACATTTAAAAGTTGGAAAAATTCAAATAAAAAGTTATGATAAAAAACGACTCTTAAGGGGGTATCACATTTTTCATTCTTTTTTCATCCTACACCTTCGCCCATTTAAAAGAAAAAGTTTTTGTGTTCTTCAAATTTTCATGAAATTATCTAATCTACAATGTGTTAATACATAGCTATCGATTTGAACCAGATATAATTTTTTTTTATTCAAGTGTACACGGGGTGTATATTTGTTAACACAAAAAAAAGTACTTAAGAAATGTAGAAACTTTCTAGAAGACATCAATGGGCCACTCCTATTAGTTTCACAGAAAATAACCATGTCCCACTTTTTGTTTATTTCGTCCCACTGTGCGCCGCGTCGAAAACGGACATCGTGCGGCACTTTGTGGACGCCGGATACACCCGTTACGGCATCAACAACATCTTAGCACTATTAGACAACAATCAGAGCATCGAAAGAAAGCCCGGTTCCGGACGGCTGACGACCCTGAGCGACAAGAAGCTCCAAAGGGTCGCTTGGCCGGGAGGTCGGTTCAACCGGCCAAACAGTGAAAAAGTACCTGGCGAATAAGAACATACATGTCAGGAAGCGAAAGTGACGTCCACTGGTTTCGGAGCTGCAAGCAATGACGCAGCGGCAGCGGCTGAATTAGATGGTCAACTCGATTTTCCCGGCGAATCGCGACGTGGCGGTGGTGATGAACTACTAGACCTATTTTACCCTGGATGGCAATGACTGGCAGGGCACTTCGTATTTTACTTCCACCACGAAGGATTTGAGCTCCGAGGCGAAGTTCATTTCACACACCAAGTTCCCCAAAAATTTGCTGCTGTGGCTGACAATCAGCGAGAAGGGGATGTCAAAACCGCTCTTCTTTCGCTCCGTGGCCGTGAACGGGGAAATTTATAGTATAGGAAAGGCTTGTAAGATGGAACACGATCCGTCTTTTGCTCGTAACATGCATAATTTTCATTTTTTTTGCGGATCCAAAGACATCTTTCGAAAGAAGAACTAAAAGGCTTCAACTTTGCCCAGGAAACTGATTATTTATAGTCATAAAAAAAAGTTGTGGCCTATTTTCGAAATCCATCGAATATTGCAATTTCAAAAAATGGCTTGTAAGATGGAAAACCATTCGTTTTTTGCTCGTAACATGCATAATTTTTATGTTTTCGATAATCTCTTCAAAGAGGAACTCAAAGGCTCCAAGTTTGCCACAGGACCTGATTATTTATAGTCATCAAAAAAAATATGGCCTATTTTCGAAATTCATCGAAAATTGCAATGTCAAGAAATGTATTGTTATATTTCAATTTATTGTTGATTCCATGGTATTTCCAAACAAAAAAATATCATTCATATGTTTTAAAACGAAAAAAATGTGTTCCATCTTACAAGCCTAACAGTGTTCCATCTTACAAACATGACGCCATAAACACAAAACATCAAAAAATTGTTTCACTTTACGATTTTTTTGGAAATGCCTTTGGATCATAAAAATACAACAAAAAAGCTAGCCAACACAAATGTTAACTTTTTAATATCGATGAGAAATTTCCACTTACTAGGCACAAGAAATAATTGCTATTTTAATTATTCCACTACTTTCGAACAACGAAACCTGGAAGAGCTAAATCGAATGAGTGTATTCACTCCAAAAGCAAATGAAAATTGAAGAATAGTAAAAAAATGAGGTTAACACTTGTCAGCGCGATAGTGTTGTCGCTGTGAAAGTCAAAAGTGGCGCTGTTCCATCTTACAAGCCGTTCCATCTTACAAGCCTTTCCTCTACGCGTCAGTCATCAAAAATACCATAACGTCAAAAACGCGGTATTCTGGTCGGATCTGGCGTCTGGCGGATCTACTCGAAACGATCGGCTGAATATCGATGTAGTACTCAAGTCGGTGAACCCTCCCAACGTCCCTCAGCTGCGTCCCATCGAGAATTTCTGGGCCAACCTGAAGCGTTAGATCTACTTCAACAGTTTTGTCGCAAAAACTGAGTAGGAATAGATAAAAAAAAACAAGAAAAAAGAACTCATAAACATGCCTACACGCATTTTTTCGTCCGCCATGGCGAATGTTCCGGTTAACTGCCGGAAGACCGCTCGCAAGGGCGTAGATTTTTTTTGCAAGTAAGCTTATATAATTACCTTCCATGGTAAATTTATCAGACGCAATTATCTGTCTTAGCTTTTTTTATCACCATCCGAAAAAATGTCCATTGTTTTTTAATGCAAACCTTATGGGGTTCGCTATTTCGATGCTATACTAAGGTCTACTCTGCATGTCATGTTTTAATTAAGCTAACTGCAAATAGACATAAACAAACAGTGTCGACTTATTCTTATGTTTATTTTGAATGGTTGTTGTGAACAATTTTAGAAATGTTATTGAAGTCTCTTGCATCTCGCGATATGTGAAACAAACTCTGCTCTAACAAAATATGTTTTATATTAGGTCAAATCAACTTGAATGAAACATAAAAAATATGATAAGTGTTGACTTTGAAAGACGATTCATGTGCTACTGGTGATATTGCCTAAAATAGGGATCACTCATTTTTACACATTGAGGATGTATGTTAGTCCTCAGCATCATTTGGTGATGTAATTGCTGTTAGACTTCTTTATTTATATAATTCCAACTGGCTAAACATCTTATTGAAATTTAATGGGGAAAAGCTAGGCGGTGTTAAGACCCTTTACCTCTAAACCGTCCACTACATTAATCAAGAAGAATAGAAGGCATACAAAGCAAGTAAAACTAAATTAATTCTAGTACACAAATAAAACTTGTCAGTTAACTTAAAAACATCAACTTAACTTAAAAATCAGAATTTGGGCTTTCTTTCGCAAAATGGGCAAAACCGCTACAAAGATAAAAAAAAAACATTGAATTATCTGTGTACTAATGCACATAAAGAGAATGCAGAATGGCAGAAAATAATGGGATATTTCATGTCAACTTAAGTGTGTATTGATTAAAATGTGTATTTAGCATATAATTTCTCATGTAGGAATTATTACATCGGAAAAAAATCGATTTGGATTGCCGCAATCATATGCAACTAGTTTTAAACCTACAAAATAAAAGCAATTATTAGAGTTAAATGGGGATACTGCACTTCTGGGCTTTTTCACAAATATACACTGAAAAGATAATTAATTTTGACTAGCGCGTAAAATTCCACACCGTATAATTTCAGCCAAAAGGAGGTGTAGACAACGAAATTGTTTGCAATCTTTCATGCGCTATACAACAATGCTTACAATCTTTCATATAACAGGCTAGATTCAGGCGTCATCTGGCCTAAATTGACATACAATATCCCATTATTTTGTGACAAATCTAGCATTCCCTTTAATGCATTTGAATTAGATAACGCAAAAAATGCACTGTAACTTTTTATCTGTGTAACTAGATCCAATCGAATACTTGATCTCTTTATGTATGCTACACAGAAAAAAAAGCGTTCACGAAAATGAAAACGGACCGTGAACTAGTTCACGTTTTCATGATTTTAACCCAAAAACGTGAACTAGTTCCCGATTACGTGATTCAGTTCACGGTGTATTTTTGTTTGTTTTCGAATTCATGACTGCAGTTCACGGATCCGGGCACGGATTTTTTTCCCTGTATTATTGGAAATATAAGACTCCTTTACAAAATCGAATAAAAAAATAAGAGACCATTGCATGCATTGTATTAACCTTACTTTTTTGACAGCTCAGAGAGCTTGTTCTGAAGTTGTTAGAAGTCGAACCACTCAAAGGAAATTTTTTATTGGCTTTTCTGGATTATGTACGATTAGATCCAGGAAATGATGTCAAAATAAGCACTGGTCTGTTTTCCTGCAGTTTTACTTCAATCGTTATAAAGGAGATTGGGCAAAAATGTATGGAGAGTGGGCCTGGAATGTACATCAATGAATGATATCTCATTTGAAAGGTCTCATTAAAATAAGAAAAAGTTGGTATGGGGCCAAACAAATCTAGCGTGGGGAAAAAAAGTTATTCCATGTATAAGATACGGATATAAGGTAATTTTTGTTGTTTCCTACCGTTACATACTTAACGAATCGACATTCATGTGTGTGAGTGTGTGTGTGTGTGTGTGTGTGTGTGTGTGTGTGTGTGTGTGTGTGTGTGTGTGTGTGTGTGTGTGTGTGTGTGTGTGTTGTGTTTGTGTCTTTGTGTGTTTGTCTTCTGGAACAGCCCACATTGCAATTGCGGTTGACTTTCTTTTCTGAATTCTAAACTTACGTCCATCTAGTTTAATGAACTTGTATAACTTCTTCTTAAAACAACTACGTAAAATCGCCTAATTAGTAGAAAGCAAATAAAACTCTGATTTTCTTAAGGTTTTTTTTTTGTTTGTTATTATTATTATATACATATACCCTTACCTTACCAATCAGACTAAGGCCGGCGTGGCCTCTGCTGTACACAGAAATTGTCTCCATTATATTCGGTCCATGGATGTCACTCGCCAGCCTGCTGTCTGCGGAGGGTCCGCAGGTCGCCTTCTACTTGATTGATCCACCTTGCTCGTTGCGCGCCTCTTCTTCTTGTACCTGTCGGTTCGTTTTCGAGAACAATTTTCACAGGACTGTCGTCCGACATCCTTACAACATGCCTAGCCCATCGTAGACCAATTTTTGCGATGTGTACGATGGGAAGTTCTCTCAGCAACTGGTGCAATTCGTGGTTCATTCGCCTCCTCCACGTTCCATCTTCCATCTGCACTCCACCGTAGATGATACGCAGCACCTTCCGTTCAAAGACTCCAAGGGCGCGTTGGTCCTCCACTAGCAATCCTACCGGTCTAATTAATGTCTTGTAGATTGTTAGACTTTGTAGACTTTGTTCGATCTTAGCGTCCTTCGGAGTCCAAAGTAGGCACGGTTACCAGCCATAATGCGCCTTTGTATTTCTTTGCTGGTGTCATTATCGGCGGTCACCAATGAGCCCAGATACACGAATTCGTCTACTACCTCAATTTCGTCACCGTCGATCTGAACTCGTGGTAGGAGGCTAACATTGTCTTCTCGTGAGCCAATCCAACCAGCTTCAGCCTTAGGTCTGATGTACGTTTCCGCCATCGTCTCAAAGTTACGTGCTACGATATCAACGTCGTCGGTGAAGCCAAATAGTTGGACAGACTTCCTGAAGATCGTGCCACTCGTGTCTATCCTAGCTTTTTGAATCAGTGCAATGTTAAACAGCAAACACTACAATCCATCACCTTGCCGTTACCCTCTCCGAGATTCGAAGGGACTCGAGAGCGTCCCTGATACTCAGACGACACACATCACTTGATCCATCGTTACTTTGATCAACCGCGTCAGTTTTTCCGGAAATCCATATTATTATATATAAGAGCCTTCAAATCTTAGGCTGCTTCGCTGCCAGGATTGATGTTTTGATATTTACTAAAAACTCACTCAAACATTGAGTGAATAACATAAATTCAGTTTCTTATTCCAAACATTTTCAAAGATTCCCACGTTGCCACCATGTACATTTTCAGCATGAGTATTTCGGTTGGCTCTCACCAAGCAAGCATGTCATATATATTCCTCGTTGTTAAAAACAATCTATGAATATAAGGTTCAACAATGCAACATATGGGGTTATTCTCCGATAGTCGAAGTGTCTTTTGTCAGATTAGAATCTGAATAATAATCGTCGCGTGTGATAGTGGATGCTGCGTTTATGACCAGAGTCATACCTAAACATCATTTTTGTGTTGAATAGAACTAAAATCCGGTGTAAATAGATTTCGAAAACGAACCGATTGGTCACGTTTGCTGATTGTTGCTGATTATCCGGGTGAGCGCTTTCCATTTCTAAATCAGTGAATCAGTTGCCGTTTTTCCTAAGAGAAACGATAATTAGATGTCCAAAAATTCAACTGACAATATTGATAACCTTGATCACAAGAGGTGTTTTAACGATCTCGTGGATGGAAAATGGAAGGCTGTTTTTTCAGTCATGAAGCAATTATACGCTTGGACGTCACCTTATTCCGATACATCTTTTGATTTGAACTTTTTCGGTTATTCAGATTCCCATAATAGGTTAGAGTAGCATGTTTGACGTGCAATTTCTTTCGTTGTGTTTTCCGATATTATCACACAATTATTTTCGGAGTAATTCATATTAGACCCTTAACTGTATCGCCAGCGTAGCCATTCCTGGCTCAACCGGCTTGTCTACCTGTCTACCAAACTCAACTCAAGGACTCGGGAAAATCTCTTCGGCTCGCGGTATCCTACAAACACCGATGTTGGGCAAACTTCTCTTGGTAAACCAGTTCCACTACGGACCAGTTGCGTTACCGACATGGCATTGCTAAAATACAGTTCCACAGTTGGAGGAGTTAAGTTCGAGATACGATGCTACTTTCGTTCACCTGCAATGCCATATGGGGCAAGCTTGGCCGTTTTGGATAGGCATCATTTAGGTACCACGGAAAAAACAGAACGCTAACCAGTTGGACCTCGGAATGGATTTTCAGACAATTGGTTGGTAAGTGCTCTCAAAATCGCGGAGCAAAACAGGTAATTGTTATCCTTTTTGTCTTCTGAGTTATATGAACTATATTCTATGATCACATCACTTATCAAGGTGAATCCTGATCCATCGAGCACTACCCTACTAACATTGAAAAACCTCCTTCCTGTGACCTTTGTGGGGATGCAGAGGTAAACACGATCCCTAATCAGCAAATGCCACACTAACATTCCTTCCCTATTCCCAACTGATTGCAAGGACGTGGCCGGCGCAGTTATTGATTATTAAAGAAATTGAGTCACTGAAACGTGTACAGTGAGAATGGTCGGTTACTCCCAGCCCCATTCAGTTGATTCATTGTGCAATTTCACTGAATCAATCACGGAGTAGCAACCATTGATACGCATCACGAGGATTTATTTCGAAGAAATCTCTAGTTATCATATGCCTTTTCCATCGAAGAACCGAACAGTTACATAATAGGCAGAATATGTTTTCTGTATTGCAAGAGCAACGAATAGATTGACATAAAAAATATTTCTTAGATACTTTTCATAGACTATTTATACTTATATGAAAAACTGACAAACTACGGCACAAAATATAGGTATAATGATGAGACTAACGAATTCCGGCAAACAAAATAAAGTTAGCAATCAATCCTATGGAGCTTTGTTCAGATAAAATACACAACACGAATTACAATGTTTAAGGAGTATATGAATTGTTATCGAGTCAGTTAACACAGATATTGTTAATCTACAAATGAGAGAGTAGAAAGTTGTAGGAACTGCAAAGCACGTGGAAGTCACAAGACACACGCCCTCAATGTGATTTTTTTTTCTGATTCCTTCTATAAAATACACAGAGGGTAATATATTAGTTATGTCTGTTGAAAACATACACATTATTCCTGTCCCACTAAGGATAGAGGTGCAAACAGGTTGGTGTCTAGTTTTAGTACGAAACAGTTTGTTGAATGTATGATAACATTATAACAAAAATAAACCCACAACACACACACCCACACACACACACACACACACACACACACACACACACACACACACACACATATGCGCAACCCATTTTCGAATGTCGATTCGTTAAGCACGTTACGATTTAATATAACAAAAACACCTTAAATTCGTATTTAATATACGCAATAACTTTTTTCCCCCACGATACATAATTTTGGCCCCATACAATTTTTTCCTTGTCTCAATGAGACCTTTCAAATAAGATATCATTCATTGCTGTACGTGTACATTCCAGGCCCACTTTTGCCCAATCTCCTTTAGAGCACAACATCTCAAACCTAGCTTACCGAAAATGCAATGTTCTATTGTTTGGGTTAAATGCATATTTGCCATACTTGGTAACCCTAACCAAGAGACAGTGGAAATCGAAGATCACCGACGTGTCGAAGATTGGTAAAAGACAGAGTTCAAATGTATGCTCTACTTGAAAAGGATCTGTGAATGCATGTTTCTTCCCACTCAGCGGCAGACGATTCGAATCATCTATGTTTGTGGGCTCAACAGCCTAATCAGGTACGCATGTATGTATGTACCAAGCAGGTGGTGGAGAGCTCGATTTCTGGTCCAATGCAATGCATGAGTATACAAACTCTTGCTTTGGGGTGTTGTTGTTAAAAGCTCTCAACTGTAAGAGTTCATCTATAAAACTACGTTGAGGGCCAGGAAACGTTAGCAACTGGACCGTTAAAAATCTATAGGAAACATAAGCAGTGTTTGTATGTTAGTATGATAAATTATTTGATTCATGAGTCAAATTTCAGCGCGTGGTGGGGAATGTTTATGGTGTATCTTTTCTCATAGGATAATCTTCCGACAGTGTTGTTTTAGGTTATGTGCATAAATTGATTCTTTAGCAAAGTGTACAATGCATCGATGCGGTAATTTTTGGTATTCAATTTGAACAATTAGACGCAAATGGGCCCCGTAAAGGTAGAAAATTCTATACCCTATTTATATATCTAGGCATTCTGATGCTCCTTATTCAATAATAGCATTAAATGTGTACCAATCAGCAAGGTGCCGTCTTCAACAATGCGGGACTCCAACATTTTTAACGGACGGAGAGACGGGTGGTGGTACTCGTATACTGACTGGATGAAGAGAAAGATGTTGTTTATCCACCATGAGGCACCCCATTCCACTTGCCTCGTGGTGATACCAGACGACACCAGTAAAATAAATCAAGATTTAACAAAGAGTATGATAATAATTCTTGTTTATCATCCCTGATCCTGGAGTGCCGGAAAATTTCCATACGAAGCGAGTGACTCAGAGTAAAATCATATTTGTCGGGGTTGAAAGTATGGTGAGTGGATATCATGTTGGTTCAGTGCCTACCTTCAACCGAATACAGGCATCTACTGTAAAGTCGAGCGAAGTGGCATGCGTAGCTTCGAGAACGGCATCAAAATTCGTCCAAACTCGAATGCTCAGATTGTTGTTCATGTGAACCCGATTGTAGAGTCATTTCATTTGATGACTTGCTGCTGTCTGCTATCTCCTGCCAGTGAATGACAGAAAAGAGATGCTCTTGCTGTGTTAAACCTGCATCCTTTGCTTTCAGAGAACCGGTTTGTATGCAGATTCCGAATGGATAGGACAAGTTTTTAAGGTATATAATACATGCCAAGTACGGTGTGCAGTTTAACAAATATTGAACGCGTTTGCAGAATGTATGTAAAAAATTAAACATAGAGCCTTGTCTACGAACCGATATGACAAATCTGGATGTTCAATTTGCTGGCTTGATTTTGTTTAGTGGTAAAATTGAAGCATGATAATATATCATATACGCCAACTAATCAAGTCATGCTCTTTCGTATCCTTGAAGGTACCGTGAAACGGGGTAACATTGATCGTCAATTTTGTTTTCAAAGATCTAGTCTTGTAGACCAGCTTTGCATATTTTACACAAAGATAGTTCTTATGACTCATTAGGATTGCATTATTTTTTGTTATGTTGAGTGTTTTCAAAAGATAACATTTTCAATTGATTTGAACATTACCTAAGTCTAAGTAAATTTTCAGAAAACTCTCTGATGTTCATAAAGAATTATGAAAAATATTTGATGAACTTTGTGACTACGGCTAGATATAGGCAAAAAGATTAGTCGTTCCTAGACTTTGTCTATGCTTGCAGATGTCCTTCTTTTAAAAAAAAAGAAGAAAATTCGCATTAACTTTAACCCTACCCAAAACGTTGTTGAAGTAGCATTAGCATTGACGTTTGCACACGAAGAATAATTCGTTGAAGACATTGCATGCCACCATGAAACGTAACCTGATTACTTCACGCAATAATCTCCACGACGACTTCCGTCGATCGCTCACCTGGACATGCAACCGTTGGTGATAGGGAGGACTTAGTATCTTCCTTAAGAAGACACGGGAAACCCACGTAGCCTTCAGTAGATATCACAGAAAAAGTAAATTAATAGTCTGTGAGAATAGTTGAACAGAACGCCTTGTTTGGTGTACAGAACAAAAACTATTCAAAAATGGTCGTTGGGAGCATCTAGTCTAAGAAGGTTAAGTGCTGCTCCATTTCCCTTCAAACGGTTGGAACTTTAGCATTAACTATAGCCCCAGCTCCCTTTGGCTTACACGATCAGTCATTTTAACTCACTAAAATTTGAGTAAATGTGACTGGGATTGACAAGTCGACAAGTCAAAAGTATCCATCTGATTTGCGTCCATTTATTTGATATGCCGACTTGTCAATACCAGTTACATTTACTCAAATTCTCCGAGTAACACATCTTCATGAGTGAACTTCTATATAATCAAATCTAGCCATAAACAAGATTTTTCAACCGTTATAAAACTTGTGTGTTGCTTGGGTTGAGTGACTTCACTAATGACGAAAATGAGTCAAAATCGACTTAGAACTGAGTTAAAATGGATGGCTGGGTATGTTTATAGAGCCATTACTCGCTCTCTGAAACGAGAAGAGTGTCTGAAAATATATGCACTAGTGAAAGAGAACTTGTCAGATTTTTTGGATTGCTGCGACAACATTGCGTTACTTCAATATACAACTTTAAGTACAATTATTTAATCAGTAACTATCACAATTTTTATCAAACACATTTCAAAAAAGATCTTCAGCCGAAGCATCATTTAATGGTTCATTATCCAAATATTAATCGAGCATCTGGCCCTAGCAGCATAGCATTACATTCTGGGTTGGCCATTGTAGAGACAATGCCCGAAGAGCCAGAAGAGCTGCCTTGGGTGTGAAAGGCCCTTCATCCATCGATCCCTCCGCACAACACTCGGCCAGGTCCCCGTGATCAGCAAGGGATGGGAGGGAAATGTTGGCTAGACGTCCACCCAAGAAGATGTTGGCAGTTTTCAGTTGGACGGGAATGTGCGAAAAGCCCTCCCCGGCGATGTATATATATATATACATGTATGTAGGTTGTTGGGAGTGACGAATTTAAGAAAGCCAATGCACTTCTTCGCCTTCCGCTTCTCTGAGTCGTATCCAGGCTCCAAATCCAAGGAAGTTGTGCCTTTTCCTTCGTGACAGCTTGTCTGTCTGTTGGGACATGGGCACCAACTCTTGTCCCAGCCTTCCAAAGCTTATGGTCATAGCGCCACCACTCGCCTTCTGAAAAGAGAAGAAGGACGCGTCGGCACAGAGTCAACCGCTCACACACATTCTCTCTCTCTCTCTCTCTAACTCTTTCAGACTCACTGGTATTAAAAATATAAAAAGTACTTAGCTGAATTCCATTTCGACTACCTTCACATAATGATGTGTAGAAATCATCTCAACCAGTCATTGTCAATTAGGCTCAGTGACATTTAACGCACGCACACTACAGCTTCATTTAGATCAAATGAGTTCAAGTAAGAAGGCAAACCATTAAGAGTAAAACAAACCATCATTCCTCTGCATGTGCCAGTGAGGGAAAGGTGATTAAAGGGTATACGGAATCAAATTGCGACACACAAAAATATTCGGCAAAATCCGCCCGTTCAACCAATCATCTTCAAACTTCCAGGGAGTAAAATAAAACATGTTATGAATATTTTCCCATGTTTGTTTTATTCATTTTCAATTCGATATCCAAATGCACGAACCTTCTTCTTAACACTACTCATAAGGTCCTGTACAACATTATCCAAATTTTTTTGGACCAACTTTTTCTGTGTGGCAATCCATTTCTTCTTCATACCTTCCTCCGATTTCACTTCCTTTGGATGCTTCCGAAGTGCCTGCTTCATGATGGCCCAGTACTTTTCAATTGGCCGCAGTTCCGGTGCGTTTGGGGGGTTGAGATGTTTCGGCACGAAATTGGCCTCCTTAGCCTTGTACCACTCCAAAATCTCTTTCGAGTAATGGCACGAGGCTAAATCCAGGCAGAAAATTGTAGGACCATCGTGTGACCTCAGAAAAGGAAGTAGACGCTTTTGAAGGCATTCGTTTAGGTACATCTTCCCATTGACCGTTCCAGTTGTAATGAATGGAGTGCTCCGCTTTCCACACGAGCAAATTGCTTGCCAAATCATATAGTTTTTAGCAAACTTTGAAATCTTCTGCTTTCTAACGCCCTCAGAGACATCGAATTTATGATAAAGGGCGAACACGAAATTATTGCGACACCGAAAATGTCATGCCAATTTTCTTATAATGTTTAGAATCAAACCAAAATTTTAGGGTAGTTTTATACATAAAATCAAAAGAAAAGTTAATCGATGGAGCCTTGAGCGTAGAATTGAACGCATTTTCGCTTGATGCCCTCCATCAAAGTCTTTACAGTGTCATCCGGTACCAGTTTCTCTGTTTTTTTCCATTTTCTTAACATGTCCTTCTCGTCTTTGACTGTCTTCTTGCTCTTCCGAAGTTCCCGCTTCATCATTGCCCAGTACTGCTCCACCGGGCGCAGCTCTGGACAGTTTGACGGATTCATGTCCTTTGGAACAAAATGGACAGAATTGGTCTCATACCACTCCAGGACACTTTTAGAATAGTGGCATGATGCCAAATCTGGCCAAAATAGCGGAGCTTTGTCGTGCTGCTGCAAGAATGGCAAAAGGCACTGCTCGAGGCACTCAGATTTGTAGATCTCGCCATTTACTGTGCCCTTTGTCACGAAAGGTTCACTCCTCAGTCCGCAAGAGCAGTGGCCTGCCAAATGAGATATTTGGAGGCGAACTTCGACATTTTCTTCTTCTTAAATTTGTCGTCCACATAGAACTTGCTCTTGCCGGTGAAAAACTCCAACCCCGGAATTTGCTTAAAATCGGCTTTTATATACGTTTTGTCGTCCATCACACAGCAGCCATATTTTGTCAGCATCTTCTCGTAGAGCTTTCGTGCCCGAGTTTTAGCCGTCGATTATTGCCGCTCATCGCGGAAGTTCTGTACCTTGTATGTATGTAGTCCAGCTCTCTTCTTTGCATTCTGGACGTAGCTCTGCGACATGCCGATCTTTTTAGCCAAATCACGGCTTGAGAGGTTGGGATTTGCTTTAATCATCCGCTTCACCTTTCCCTCCGTCTTTTTGTTCTTCGGTCCCGGTTTTCTTCCAGTTCCTTTGCCGTGGTCCAACGTCAACCGCTCCTGGAACCGCTTCAACACTCTGGACACGGTTGAATGGTGAATGTTCAACATTTTTCACAACTGCCGGTGCGACAGGTCAGGAAATTCCAGGTGTTTGGAAAAATTTGTTCTCTCGACTCGCGTTGGTTCACCTCCATTTTCGTTGAATCGAAAAACACGACTTCGAGTTTGACAGCATGTAAACAATACACATCAATGAGAGAGTGTGCAAAATTTGGTTGATTTTTACCCAATGGTAAAAAAGTTATGCCCCTGTTGAATGTGTCGCAATAATTTCGTGTTCGCCCTTTAAGCAGTGAAAAACTGGAGCCCCGGGAGCTGCCGGAAGTCTGCTTTTACATACGTGTTATCATCTATAACGAGGCAATGTGGTTTCGTCAACATCTGGGTGTAGAGCTTCCGTGCACGTGTTTCACCTACCGTATTCTGCCGTTCATCGCGATTTGGCGCTTTTTGGACTTTGTACGTGTGTAGCCCTTCACGTTTTTTCGCATCTTCCACGAAAGTTTTGATTAGATTCAGTTTCTTCGCCATATCTCGAACTGAACTGTTGGGATTCCTCTTGAAAGCTTGAGCTACCCGCATGTGATCCTTAACACTATACGGAGATCCATTTTTGGCACTTTTTTCTTTCCAATCGATAGTCAAACGTTCGTGGTACCGATTTAAAACACCAGACACCGTAGAATGTACCATTTCCAGTTTCCTGCTGATGGCACAATGAGAAAGCTCCGGATTTTCGAGGTACGTGCGTAAAATTTCTTTGCGCCGCTGCTGTTCTTCCGACTCCATCTTCACAACGATTGCACATCTGCTAGTGAGCACAGCGTAAACAAATACACATTGAAATAATTCCACCCAAAATTTCAATGAAAATACCCAACGGGTAAAAGTTACAGCCATTTAAAAGTGATGCCATTTGATTCCATACAACCTTTAAACGTCAAAAAGCCTAATTTTCACGACGCCATTTTATCTTGTCTCCTTTTTATGTTCCGTAAGTTAGTATTGCCTTCCATGTTTTAAAAATGAATTCTTTAATGGATTTCCCTTTGAGACAATTCCTCCTGGAACTAATTTACACATTTTCTTCGTCGCCTGCGGGCTGACAGAAATCATGTACCCATGGAATGCACTGAATTGCGTGGTCAATAATCTGGCTTGGACGATTGTTTCCAATACTCCATTTCACCAGTCTGCTGACAGTTCAGGACTTTTAACCGCACTTTGAACCCCATGAAAATGTCACTTCACCGTTCGATTCAGCATGGTCTGTGATTCGAAAAAGTCTTCTTCAGTGTTGGAATTCTCACAAAAATATCAGTTCATCGTGCGCTGCATTTTCACTTGCGAACTTCCCTGTTGCTAGTTTCACACGCCAACGTTTCTTGAGTGAACATTCTGGGATGGGAGAATGAAACATCGCGAACTTTTTCTACTCGAATCACCGACGCGAGGATACGAATAAAATCAGATCTTTTTTTTACTCTACATCATTACACCACATTCGATCTTGAAAAGCAAACTGCGAATTTCATGGAAATGAAGTCTAGACAGAAAGATATCTCCCTTAAATGACATCCCTCATGATGACTGTGTGGCCGGGGAGGTTGGGTTGAATTTGTCCTCAATGCGCCACGCCATTCCAGCAGAAGTTTCCTACCACTCGACTTTTGCGGCGGCACAATACTTAAGAAAACAAACATCACAACTCACGTGAACATTGCCTACACATACTCACTAGAGAAAAATAACAAAGCCGAGGATATATTTGGTTGGATCGGATCTCGAATACAAGTGAAACGTTGTGAAACGTTTTCTCACTCTGCACTTTCATGAACTTTAGATTGAAGTTCGTTCGCGAACTTCGAGTGCGAAGTTCCTCGGTGATATATCATTGCACTGAGTAAAGAGTGAACGTTTTTTGAAAATGATTTTTCCAACGCAGGTCCTCTTGCATGTCTAATACATTTTTTCTTTACGTTGCTCGCACCTGGAACTGTTTTTCGGACTCACTGATGCCCATTTCGCAGTCCGAGCTTTGCAATAGTT
>JASCZW010010531.1:0-36249 GCA_034211315.2 Aedes japonicus | reverse complement strand
AAACACAACGAATGGATTTGTTAGTCCTACCTTCCACCTCGTAACATTGAACGAAATTTCTTAATTGTCAGTGTATGATCTTCTTATTGACGAATGGAGACTGAATGGAGCTTGTTAAAATGCTAGGTGCTGGCCTCTGAGCACAGAGTAAACAGAATTGAGGAGTATTTTTGGAACCAGTTGTTTACTACTGTTTACGGCTGTAGGTGAGTCTAACTACCCTAAGGTAGTGAAACAGCTTCACAACGAAAGCTTCACAGTTCTCCCCATCTGTACACCACGTGCTGAAGTGCATCTGAAATTATATGCCATGCCACGTGCGCATGCGCATTAGCTTCGCTCGTTGCTTCTGACCAGCAAATGGCCGTTTTCACATAGCACTAGTTTTCTTTTTCTCTTCACACTCTCCAGCACCAACGAAATCCGCCGCTATGAGGCGATTTCGATATCGAATTCTAAACTGCTTCTAAAGACTGTATTCGATGAAATTTGGACACACAAAATTGGACACCAAAAATTTTCCTTGAGCCCGATTCCTTTCAAACTTTCTGGAAATAAAGTACTAATAAATGGTTAAGTTTTGACATCATTGGTTAATTGAACCTCTTCTCCCAACCCAAATGCCCGCACCTACGCCTTGACCCCTTTCATCAAATTTTGGGCAATGATAGGACCGACTTGCTTACTTACTTTTAACCACACTTTCCTTTGTTCAAGTTTATTTTCTATCAGTTTTGAAGTTTTGACGAGCTTTGCCTTCATGATTGCCGAAAATTTTTCAATTGGGCGAAGTTCCGGAGTGTTTGGAGGGTTGACGTCTTTTGGTACAAAAATACATTATTATCTGTGTACCAGTCTAAGACGGGCCGGGCATAGTGGCAAGATGCCAAATCCGGCCAAAACAGTGTCGGGCCATCGTGAGATCTCAAGAAGGGCAGAAGTCGTTTTTGGAGGCATTCGTCCTTGTAGATTTGTCCGTTGACGGTCCCAGAGGTGATGAAGGGCTGACTCATTTTGCCACATCCGCAGATCGCTTGCCAGACAACGAATTTTTTGGCGAATTTCGATAGTTTCTTCTTCCGTACACTCTCCGAAACGGCCAACTTAGAGGTGGCGACGTAGTGTTCCTGTCCTGGCATTTGTTTGGTGTCGGCTTTAATGTAGGTCTCATCGTCCATCACAATGCAGAAACGGTTTTGTGAGCCACCCCTGTACAGTTTTCTTGCACGAGTTTTGGCCACCGAGTTCTGTTTATCGCTCCGGTTCGGTGCCTTCTGGACCTTGTACCCATGTAATCCAGAACGTTTCATTGTTTTCTGCACAAAACAAATTGAAACTTTCATCTTTTTCGCAACATCCCTGATCGAAATGTTAGGATAACGCCTAAATTGGTTCAATACCATCCTCGGCCTTCTCCGGATTTGAGTGTGCCACGCTTTTGCCACTACCATTTTTCCGCTTGGTTGTCTTACGGTCCGTGAACGTTTTGATCACATGAGATACGGTTGAATGTGCGATTCCGAGCTTGCTTTCCGATCCATCGATGAGAAGCGTTTGCTTTTAAGCGAGTGCGCAAAATTTGTTGGCACACTATTTCTTCATTCGAAGCCATCACTGAAATCACTCGACCGATTTTCACGAAATTCATTACACAATTGACACAATACAATGAAATACATTGAGTTAAAATTTCAATAATGTTTAACCCACACGCTAAAAGGTTACGAACAATTGCGTGTGTCCAAATTTCATCGAATACAGTCTTTACTATAAAATCAGGAAACTTTCCTGAAATTCAGATTGTTTCCTAGAAATTCAGGGAATTGTCCACAAATTCAAGGAGCTTACCACGAGTTCAGGGAAGTTTCCAACAGTAAAGGGTTCTTCACAGAAGTTCAGGTAACTATTCAGAAATTCAGGGGGCTTCCAGAAGTTTAGAAAACTTATCAGATTGTTTTGGGTATTTTTTCAGAAGTTCATAGAACTACTCAAGATGTTCAGGGAACTTGCCAAAAATTCAAGGAACTTTCCAGAAAATACGAGAACTTCCAATAGAGAACAGTCAAGAAATTCATGAAGCTTTTCAACAGTTTGCGGATCTTCCTAGAGGTTTAGTGAATATCTTAAAATTTCATGACATATACAGAACTTCTTAGAAGTTCAGCAAACATGTAAGAGTTCAAGAAACTTCCTTGAAGTTCAGGGTTTCTCATGAATTCAAAAAACTTCTCAGAACTTTAGGAAATGCTCACAAAGATCATGGAACTCACCCAAAGATCAGGAAACTTTCCAAAAGGTCAGCAAACATCTCAGACGTTCAGAAAACGTCCCAGAAATTCAAAGAATTTCCCAGAAGTTCAGGGAACTTTCCAAAAGCTCGAAAAAACTCCCAAATGCTCAGGGGATTCAGCAATTTAGGAAATTACTCAGTAGTCCTGCGATCTTCCAAGAATTTTAGAAAACTTCCCCAAGATCCGGAAACTTTCCAGAATTTCAGAAAACGTCCCAGATAAACAGGAAACTGGATTTTTTGAGCATTCGAAAAGTTTAGGAAACATTCAAAGGAGTTTTCCATAAGTTTGGGGAGCTTCCTAGAACTTCAGTGTGAAAACTTTCCAGGTGATCGAGAAACTTTCCAATCGTTCCGAAAACATCCCAAAAGTTCGGGGTATTTAAGTTTTAAGAAGAACTTAAACGTCTTACTACTCGATAATTTTTCGACCCCAACCAGAACGAGAATAAAGAAACCAACTACTTTTTAATCAATTTCGTAGAATTTCCACCTTTTCACAATCTTGGAGATCATAAAAAGTTCCTGTACGGTTTAACAACATCTCGGTAATGCTAACTTTTCCACAGAAATTCCACGGCTTCCAAGATTTTTTTTTTCAATTTCTCTTAAGTTGTTTAAATATGTGTGATATTCTGCTTCTTATCACAGAATATGTACCTGTTGGAAGTTAAAACAACTTCTGGTAAGCGAAATCTGATTTTCTAAGTTACCATCATTTCCAGAAAGTTGTTCCTATTCCATGGATGATCAGCAAACTTTTCGGAAGTTCAATCAAGTTTCCAGAAACGTTAATAATTTTTCGGCAATTCAATGAACTTCTCCTAAATTCCACCATTTCTCTTCTCGAAATACAGCGAGCACACTTCATGGTTATCTGGAAACTTCCAATTATTTTGTTCAACTGCCGAAAAGTTTAATCAACTTCTGGCATGTTCATTATAGATATTTCCACCCAATCTTCATAGATATTCCGAAGTTCATTAAATTACATTTTTAAAGAGTGCGTTCAGTAAGAAATTTAGAAGCTTATACAAGTTCTAAAATGATGCAAAATAGATGCGGTATAAAACAAAATTTACAAACACCAGCGATGCAGCGATGTTTTTGCGTTTGGTCTAAACAAATAAATCCAAACCACGATTGGAACCACCGTTGAAGATGCCCTTAGAAGATCTGGCTACACGGCTGCAACAGGTGAGGCCAGAGATGAACTTATCTTTCATGTGGTGGTGAATTGCGTTTTGTAAGGGTGTTAACACATGGTGAAAGAAGAATTTGGGCAGCTGTGCTCAATGGCGTCTGATATTGTTTGCCGGATTCCAGAGAAAAGAAAATGGTTTGGACAAATTTTGGCTAGAACCAAGAAGGAGCTACCAAATTTGACTACATTTGTTTAAAAGCGGCTCATCCTGGCTCACAAAAAGGGGTATTTTAAATAAATGGAAAATATCTGGTGGTAAGCCAAACTGGAAAAAGTTTGGGAGTTCAGAGTAATTTATATTAACTCATCTTAACAGTCGGGAAAATAAGGCAAAAATGCAGGAAAAATTCGGGAAAAATGCGGGAATTTTTATTTCAAGATTGTGTGGCCACCCTAGGTTTGAAGTTGTCCTAAAATTTTCAAGAAATATTAAGATCAATCATTGACAATACATGTGAAAAGAGTGCAATACTTAAAATTGGAAAGAATTGCTTTTGACTTCATTGGTTTCAACTCTACCGTCAATCCTTAGCCGATTGAATGTTTTGGAATTAAAGGGTGCTCAGATCAAAATTTGGCCAAACAGTAATGTGTGTGAGTCGATCAAAGTTTTCATTAATAAGTCAAATTATTTTTCTTTTTCAAGTTCAGTTAATACAGAATATAGGAGAAATATTCAGCTAAGTTTCCTTTTTACCGAATGCGAATTGCCGGGTCTTTCGTTTAACACCTGCCATAAGCTTTTGTACAGTCTCCTTGTCCACTTTATTCGCCGCAGAACGCCAGTTTGCCTTGAACTGTTTCCCGCTCACAACAGCTTTTTGAGTCTTCTTAGGGTTCCGCTTGACGATGGCCCAATATTGTTCGATTGAGCGGTGCTCTGGCGTGTTGGGAGGGTTCTTGTCCTTGAGCGCCACTTGAACGTTGTCGGCAGAATACCACTCCATGGCCTTTTTTCCGTAATGGCAAGATGCCAAATCCGGTCAAAATAGTACGGAACAATTGTGTCGCTTCAGGAAAGGCAGTCGACGTTTTTGTAGGCACTCGCTCAGATAAATTTCCTGGTTGACGGTTCCGGTCGCAATGCAAACGTTGCTCTTCAAGCCACAGGTACAGATGGCCTGCCACACCAGGTATTTCTTCGCGAACTTTGACAGTTTAATGTGCTTGAAAATATCTGCCACCTTTCCCCGTTCGGTTGCCGTATAAAATTCCTGTCCAGGAAGCCTTGACGTAAGATTCATTGTCCTGTACCACGCAATCAAACGCCGTGTACAACTTTCGCGGTCGTGGTTTGGCCGACGTGTTTTGTTAATCGTCGCAATTTGGAGTCACCACTTTCTTGTTAGTCGATAGTCCAGCTCGTTTTTAGCTATATCCACGGTTGAAGGCGGCACTCCCAGCTTCTTTGCGACAACTCGGACGGAGAGGGTGGGGCTCCGCTCGAAATAGCGGGCAACTCTTTTTGTCGTTGCTGGGGCCTCCGGATTTCGATTGTCCTCCGATCCAGCTTTCCTCTGACTGTCGACAAACGTTCACAGAACACTTTTATACGTTCGTATCAGTTGATTTGGCCACATTCAACAATTTCGCCCATTTGGCGTGAAAATAGTTTGGATTTTCGCCATGCACGTGCAAAATTTTGATGCGTTGCTTCTTTCCCTTCGAGGTCATTTTGATAACTGAAGTGCTAATCTCAAAATCAAAATAGAGGCATGATGCTACACGCACACATCTTCAAAATGAGGAGTGTGCACAATTTTTCAATGCACGATGAAAGGAAATGCGTCTAGTTTAAGTCGACCAAATTTTGATCGAAACACCCTTTATTTTAATACTCCCTTTTTCCTATCCCACGAGCACAAGCTCTTCGATCAGTGTCGATAGATGCGGATTGCTATCAGAAATTTAGCAAAAGGATATTTATGAATGCCTGTGTCGTACAATTTTAATAATTTTAACAACTTTTTTCCAAAAAACCTTGAAACGTATTTTTCGGTAAATGGCTGCTGTCACTGGAAAGTAACGAGAACGTACTTAATCGTGAAAGCACAGACAAATAGATAGAATACTCAAACATTAACTAAGCCTGTTCAGTTTTATCAGACTTCAAATTGTATTGAATAGATGGCGGTAGTTTTCACTCAAAGAAGTTTCACTTTATGACATGTTCCAGTGAAATGTCTGTTTGCCCGTGGCAAAACCAAGTATCTTGCAGAATACAGTGTTGATTCAAAAACAAAAATTACTATTCAATATAATTGAAGTTTATCTAACAACATTTATTATTTATTTTATTATTAAATAATTTATTTATTAGATTATATCAGGACTATTCAAGAAGCGGTACGCAATATTTCATGCATTTTAGGATCAACATACTGAAAATCATATTTAATACTAGTAGTAATTTTCTCTTATATAAATATATGCTTAGTTATGAAAATTTCAGGCTAATACTGCGAAACGGAAGGGACCATTAGGGCACCCAATTGAAGTAAACTGGATGGGAGAGAGTGAATACCGACTCCCCATGGTTAACAGTTTTTGAATTGAGGGCGGAATCATTCTCTCAAGAAATTGACGAAGTGATTCTTAACTCCTACAACAGGAGTTGTCCTATGACGCAGTCGAATTCGAACAGGAACGTCCCGTGGTGGAATTCGAAGCTTAAGCGTCTTCGGAAACTCTCTCGTAAATTGTTTAATAAGGCGAAACGCAGCTCAGATTGGAGTCAGTCCAGAAGAGTTCTCACTGAATACAGTTATAAGATAAGGAAATTCAAGAGGAGAACTTGGATACAAACGTGCACGGAAGCATTGAAAATATGCCAATAGTTGCCAAACTACAGAGAACTCTTGCAAAGGATCATACGGTTGAACTTGGGAACATTAAACTCCAAGACGGAGCTTTTTACTTAAAATTAGTAAGAGTAATCGTTATACAAAAAAACGTGATAAGACCAATCCGAATTCTTTCAGACCTATTAGCCTTTCATCAGTGCTGCTGAAGACAATGGAAAAGGTTTTGAAGGAGTATGTCGAGTCAACTTATAGGCAAAAGCACTGTTTGTCAAAATTTCAGTTTGCTTACACGCTAGTAGAAAAAGTCGACAAATCTGTGTCAGTAAAAGAAATAGCATTTTGTTCTTTCTTGGATATTGAAGGAGCGTTTGACAATACAATTTATTCCTCGGCTGGAGCTATGAAGAAGACGATCTTCTCAGAAGCTAAGAAGCGAAAATTTTCGAGGTTGTAGGCTTTGCGGATGACATAGTCATCTTAGTAAGAGGAAGTTTGATAATATAGTATCGGGTAGAATGCAACGGGCTTTAAAGATTACCCAATCTTGGTGTATAAAGGAGGACCTAAGCATTAATCCATCAAAAGTAGTAATCGTACCTTTCACAAGAAAAAGCTTGAAGAGAACGCATCCAATTTAGCGAACTGGTCAAATACCTAGGCGTAATTGTGGATGCTGAACTGCGTTCGAGAATTTTTTTATTATTATTTCATTTTCCTAGCAATACATATATGCTGATAGACAATTTTCGGCCAAACATCCATATGCCAAACGTCTTACCCCTGTTCATTCGAAAGCATGAGGGCATCCACATGTTAGATAGCTAGCTTTTTAGAGCATTTGTTCAATCTCCTAGTTGAAAGAAGATTCTTCATACCCCTGTTGTTCGCGGTAGCGAAAGGGTTTAAATCTACCGTTCCATGCCAAACACACGGTTATAACCGGTTGCCGAGACGAATCGAGAGCGAGACGGACCGATGTCAAGATGGAGCGAGAGCGAGGCGAATCGAGAGCGAAACAACGAGAGCCAGCATCAACCAATCAGAGATCACAATTCACTACCACTATAACTTGTTTTTCCACCGTCAGCTATACACGCAATAGGTTTTCCCGTAATCATGGTCAGTAACAAAAAGTATACCGAATAATAAACTAAGAAATTGTTAAAGTGCTTGAGTTGAAGCTTTATTTCGCTCCTTTCGCGACTACCCCAAAGAGTTGTTCGAGCTCTTTTCAGAGCTCGTTGATAAGAATTTTCCATAGAAAGGGGCTGTTGTGAAGGAAATTCCCGTTGTTGTGGTGACGGTTCTCTAGCGGTTAGCAGTGAGCTAATGGGCTGAAGCAGAGATGTATTGTGTTTGCTGCCTACAGCCTTCAAGAAAACCGAGCTGTCAAATTAGCATCACGCAGCACCAAATTTTTCGGCTTCACGATTATTGTTCGTGGATGACAGTCGCTTCAGTCCTGTGGGCTGAAGTGAGCTAAAGTGAATTCGTCCTCATCTATGTTGGCATAGGGTCAAACCCTGTGGATAAGTATAACTGATATTGCCTATCGATTCACCCAACCTGTTTTTATCCCTTCATACAATGGCATGATGCGGACAATCTCTGGTTTTTAAAGCTTCATCAAGCCAAACAATTGCAATTATTTAGGCGACCAGAAAACCTTCAACAAAAGATTGCACGCGAAAAAAAATCAACAGACGAAAAGGATATGTTTAAAACCCTCAGGGAATAACACACACTTGCTATGTTTCAGCAAAGTTGGTTTATTCAACCTTCTCTCCTAGACTTAATGCTCGCACCTTGGACTTAACGCTACCCATCAAATCTTTCCTAAACACTTTCTTCCACCCTTTCTTCAAATCTCTGTCGTTATGAAAGACCTTCCCTGTTCTCCGGAACTTGCCCTTCCTAATCGCACAGATTTTTTCTATTGGACGAAGTTCTGGCGAGTTTGACGGATTTGCCGCAAGCTACCCGGCTGGTCATAGGTTGCGGATCTTGATCGGCCTCCAGATAAGGAGGTTAGATGTGAATTAAATAAGCATCCACGGACAGCCAGCGGAGGATGCCTGGGATGTTGAGGGGGCTTAGGAGTGGCTAGACTCTGTTGAGTTTCTTCCAAAATCCCACAAATATCCGCAAGCAGCACTGTCAAAGCGAGTCACCCCGCTATAAGAGTAAAGTTCCAGACCTTCACCAACCTGACCGTCTGTTCTCCATGTTAGGGGCGGCCGACCATCGTCCTCGTGCCAGTGTGGGACTCTAAACAGAGCTGTGCACGATGGTCCTCGGGCGAGACAGGGGGTAGGTTCAGGCCCTACAAGCCAGCCGTAAAAATAATAGTAATAGAAGCACAGAATGTAAATACGGACCGAAACAATCGACATAGACCCAGGCAACGAAAAAGGACTCACGATTGAAAACTCGGAACATGGACCTGTAAGTCCCTTAAAATTCTCGGGAAGTACCTCCATTCTTTTCGACTTACTGAGGTCCGCAAGTTCGACATTATAGCGCTGCAGGAGGTTTGCTGGAAAGAATCAACGGTACATACGCACGACGTCAAAATCGTCATCGGAGATCTCAATATCCAGGTCGGCCAGGAGGAGGAATACAGACCGGTTATAGGAAAGTTCAGCGGGCACAAGCGTACGAACGAAAACGGCCTCAGGCTCATCAATTTCCTCGCCTTCAAGAACATGGCCATACGTAGTACTTTCTTCCAGCATAGCCTCCCATATCGGTACACCTGGAGATCACCACAACAGACCGATTCACAAATCGATTACGTTTTAATTGATGGAAGACACTTCTCGGATATTATCGACGCCAGGACCTATCGCGTCGCAAACATCGATTCGCAAAGCCTTGAGGCAGCATTGCCGGAAGAGGGAGAGCTAATCGAAGTTCCTCTTAAGGACTGCTGGAGAACCCTCAAAGCTGTAATCAACACCGCAGTGGTATTCAGAGGCATTCGGGTTTGTGGAAAGAAATCAACGGAACGATTAGTTCGACGATGAGTGTCAAACGGTTCTAGACAAGAATAATGCAACGCAAGGACAGCAACCTCATCTCTTCCGGGATAAGAAGCATCACCTGGAGGAGTTGGAGTGCGAAGAAATGCAGCAGCTGTATCGTTCTCAAGATACGCGTAAATTCTACAAGAAGCCCAACGCATCCCGTAAAGGCTTCCTGTCGCGAGGCGAAATTTGTCGGGATAAAGATGGAGGTATCTTGACGGATGAACGTGAGGCGATTGAAAGATTGAAGCAGGACTGCGATGAACACCTAAATGGAGCAGAGGCGGGATACCAAGATAGCAGGAAGAATGGCATCATCGATATGCCAACTCTCACGATAAGTGAAATTAAGGATGCTATCAAAAAACTTAAGAATAACAAGGCAGCTGGAAAGGATGGCATTGGAGCGGAACTTATAAAATTGGGTTCGGATAAGTTGGCGACTTGTCTGCATCGACTGATAGTCAGGAACTGGGATACAGAACAGCTTCCGGAGGTTTGGAAAGTGGCCCAATATCCGAAAAAGGTAACAAGTTAGAATGTCAGGCCGGTTTTGTGAACGGTCCATCGACAACTGACCAAATCTTTACGCTGCGGCAGATTCTCCAGAAGTATCGCGAATATCAAGTCCCCACACCTATTCATCGACTTCAAGGCTGCATCCGATACAATTGATCGTGACGAGCTATAGAAGATTATGGACGCGAACGTTTTTCCCGGGAAACTGATCAGATTGATCAAGGCTATAAGGTGTAATGAAACGCGCGGGCTTTAACATGCGGGGTGCGATTTTCAATAAATCCGGCCAGTTCATCTGCTTCGCTGACGACGTGGACATTGTCGGCAGAACTTTCCAAGTGATAGCTGATAAGTACACCAAGCTGAAACGTGAAGCGGAAAAGGTTGGATTGAAGGTGAATGCGTCGAAGACTAAGTATCTGTTGGCTGGAGGAACCGAGCGTGATAGAGCTTGCATAGGCAGAACTGTGGCAATGGACGGAGATGAGTTCGTGGTGGTGAATGAGTTTGTGTACCTCGGACTCCACAAGACCTTGAGGTCTGGTAAACTTCACCCTATACAAAGTGTAGCATGTACAAATATGACCGGTAGTTCTCCACGGGCATGAGACGTGGACAATGCTCTGAAAAAGACCTGCTAAGCACTTGGAGTTTTCGGAACGACGTGTGCTAAGGACCATTTTTGGCGGTGTATATGAAAACGGCGTATGGATGAGAAGGATGGACCACGAACTGGCGCAGCAGCTCTCATGCGAATACATTATCCAAAATGTCTCTATATCCGGAAGGGTACAATGGGTGGGATATACTGTAAGAATGTCGGACAACAACCCCACAAAAAATGGTGTCTGTCTCGAATCCGACCGGTACAAGACGCAGAGGAGCGGGAGCTAGGTGGTTAAATCAAGTGGATTAGGACTTAGGAAGTGTGGGACATTTGAGCAACTGGAAACAAGCAGCCCTCAATCGAGTTTTATTGAGAAATATCGAGACGCAGGTGCGGTCCTAATAGGACGTTGGACCAGCATAAGTAAGTAAGTAACCTCAATAACTAACCTCAATAACTAGTAACTCATTGCAAATGCTTTAGCACTTATTCAAAAAGATGGGAGGCTTTGTTGTTGAATGAGATTGGATTATTATTTAGTTTCCTTCATCCACATCGATATGAATGAATTTTATTTAACTTCACTACAGAGGTAACTGTTGATTTCCGAAGTAGCTGGTTTGATCTATCTTGGATTGGATGACCGCAGGACGAAACAAATCTCAAATTTCTTTTTCCGTTCCGTTCGCCTGACACCGCAGTGAGCCCTGTTCTCATAATAGACAAGCCCAGCACCATCAACGAAGCCTCACAACTGACTTTGTTATCCGAGCAGCAAAGGTCGTGCCAACTTTCGATCCACTGCCGACCGGTGAGTGTATGTGTTCTGCGATGTGTGTGTAAAAGAATTCCACGCCTGTCAGAACTGGCGAACGCGCGCCCGCCAGTGGAGAAGCCCAGAAACATTGATCGGATACGGCCGCCCCGTCTGGTCAATGATCAATATTGATCCGATTTTAAGCAACCAATAACCTGTCTTCGTCGGTGATTAAGTCACGAGGTGACAATAATAGAAGGAAATCTTTCTTCAACAATTGGCAGAATGTACGAAGAGGAAAACAATAGACACCAACGAATTGAGTGAGCCTAACGAACAAGTTAATTGGAATGATTATACCACGGTGAGGGGAGGGGCACCAGCCTGCCGAATGTCTGATATTGTCAAAAAGAGAGCGAAGTGATAAAGTGAAGCAGCGGATTAGACTGCTACCCTGAGCAGGTCGGGTGCAGCGCGCTTCAGAACAAGCTAATTTTCCGCATTTCTTTCCTCTAATGATGTATTTTCGAAAATAGGATACCTACTTCACAGTACAAACAATTTTCTTCTGCTCTTCTGCTCTTCTCAAACTAAGCAGGTCCAGTAGTAGCGTTTTCCTTTCAGCTAGCTGGTGACATATCCAAACAGTTTTTCACTTCAATACGTTATTTCTTCGATTTTCACACTTCCATCCGATGAAATTGTATTCGCTTAATAGCAACTGCAATTTTCTACAATAAAAGTAAATTCACTACCAATACTTGATTCTATAGAATTTAGGACAACACACGTTAAAAACATATTTTTAACTGTCAAAAACAAGGGTAAGTCGCTTAGAACAGTGTGCCAGCCACGATGTCTTACACACTAGACAAACATGTTAACTAATAGCGGCACTTCGATTTTCAATCCATACCACATGTTGGGCACACTGAGGCACACTTTTGACAGTTGAGCTTATAGAAATATGAAACCAGCAACCTTACCGATATGCATTGCCTGGTTGCCAGGATCAGCAGAACATAACAATTTGGGCTGTCAGACACGTTGGCACCTTCGGCACATTACGGGAACGCCCAGAACATTGCAACGCTTGTTGACACTCTCAAAACAAAAAAAAAAAAACAACCCAGGAGAAAAGTGTGCTGAGCGATCCACTCCTTGGTCAAAAATCAGTAAAAATCTATTTGAAATTCTAGGCAAAAAGGCAGTTAAAAAATAACGCCAGATCTTCAGCGCGATTTTCGTATGCGTGGACCATGGTTGCCAATGATCATAAACTTTCGATTGTAGTTTTGCAGATATGTTGAAACCTTGGTTCAAACAAACTAATATCTCCCGACCCCGAAAAATGATCAACTCAAACACAATGCAGAAGGGTGACTAACCCCACACAGAACCGAACATTTTGAACTCTTATGCCTAAAAACAATCCTCTTAACGCTTCTGGAGATTAAGCATATTTCATAGTTACTTACGACACAAATTTTGCCTCGATTTTTCAAGGTGACAATCTTCAAATTCATGTAGACTTGTTTCATAACTCTTTGAAACCTCACTTTTGTGAACACCAGTTGTTCATCCACATGTTCAATTTCCTTGAAGTGAAAATAAATAATAATAATCAAGAATTTGGAACTACAGACAATTTCAACTGAAGGGGAATTTATAAATTTTAATTTTAACTCTTGATAAATATTACACTAGAAAAATGAAATGAAAACAAAACGCGTCAGTCAAAAGGTACAACCAACTGTGTACTTCTTCAGCGTATCTTTCAAATTGGTTCATTTAACTTAGCCAACTTAATTGCATATTCATATACACCTCTGCTGGCATTTTTGAAAAGATTGTTTTTAACTAATGCTATCTTTTTAAAATCATCCTAAAGAGAAGATATAAGTCTGATAGCAGTTGTAAAAAAATGGACCCCAAACTCATCCAAAAACCCTACGTATCACAAATTATGCGATATGTCGAGCGCCTTGCTCCGATAACCCGTATTTACACCATGTTTTGAATTTTTTTTCGTCGACATGACGCTTCACCGCCTTTCTTTTCGTTTGTTATTATTATGCTGCGCTGTACCAACAGCGAAACCAACAATTGAGATATGATATAAGCACACTTGTACACTCACTGTTACAAAATCCAATTAAAAGAAAGTGCACCCGCTCGCGCTTCGTAATGCTGATCACCAACCATCACAGCTGTGATTTACGAGAAGCTCAGCGAGGCCAGTTCAGGCGGTGTGAGATGGTGATGCTTCCGTTCCATCCTTTTCCAGTCGAACTCCAACTGCAGCGGGCTTCCAAGTGTCAAAGCACGTTGCTTCATAAACAATGTAGATTTTTTTTTCCGTTCCTACTTGCTGAGTTGAAATTCTCATTAAACTCACCGAGTGACAATCGTGCGGCCAAAAATGTAAATTGGCGCTGTCGCATTTCCACGATTACCACTTTATTGTCTCCGAGCTTAATGCGCTTCCGCCAGCGCACCGGCTCGTATTAATGCGTATTCACTCTTGTTGGCACAACACTGGGTCGCCAGCCGAAACCTGTCCGGTCGTGGTGCATAAAAAAAGGAACCGCATAATTAGTACGGTTAAGATTTGACTCGAGCGCTGCCAGGCAGTACCGTACAATGAGGTTTCTTTGAGAGGTTATATTTTAAGGTTTTACGGTATACTTAAATCTCGGTTTGATTTCTTAATAAACTAAACACTTGAAAATTATCGATTTGACTCGAAACGAAAAAAAGAAATTTTATTTACTTCAGGTAGTGGAAACCAATATTACATGTGAAATTAAGTGTCCTGAAACAGACAGAGACTCAACTTGACAAAAGGCGAGTTTGATTGAATTGGAATTGAATTCTCGTGAATCCTGGTTTGCGCTTCTTGCATTCTTGAAAGCAGCAAAAATAACTCAATTTTTAATTAAATAATTAAAAAATCAACTACAATACTTTGAAGATAATCATCTATGATTCGATTATTAAGAGTTTGGAAAAGACGAGGCGATCGCAGCGTCATTGTTAACATCCATATCTCTCACAGCAAAATCACGAGTTCAAATCTCACTCCAGCACAAGACACACCAAAAATACCCAGGAACTGTTTTGATACATAAACATTCAGTCGGCCTTAAGGGGACAGTCTTACTTCGATCTGTCCTTTACAGCAACTCGCATTGAAAAAAGTTATAGTTGAATTAGGCACCCTTATTTCCAAATGAATTATCCACGTGGAAAACGATCATTTCCTTAGAGAGTCAAAGTGCCACGTTGAATAAAAGATTTGGCAAATTCCAGTAAATTAAAAAATTGAATGTGACGATGAAACAATATTTTCTGTTTGTTATATGAACTCGTCTTGACAAAATAACCATTTGGGAATGAAGAAGAATACTTTCAATGGTGTGATTATGACCGGCATGACAAATCATGAACTTTGAATGTGTGTTTAGTGGTTGTAAACTAATATAATTATTGAACATGTCACAACGATAATGCAAAAACAGTATGTAGAGCATGAAAAAGAGACGATCATTAGAAATATTTGAAAGCCGTTGATTCAGGCAATTCAATCACATATATTTCTTCATTTTTGTCGGAAAGCATCGTTATGAAAAAATAAACTTGTTTAAGTTTTATTTGTTACTATTTGTTTCAGCTAAAACTATTCAAGTGGAATTAAATTTAGTCCAAATTGTAAATGCTGTTCTTGAAAACTTGAAAAAAAAAACAAAATAAAAACTCATGCCCCGGACTCCTAGATAGTAGCGAAAATAATTACTTCTTCATCAATACATTATCGATTATCAACTCTGATGCAATAGAACATATTTTAAAGTGAAGAAGAGAGTAAAACCCCGGTGTATTGATTTACATCGATATCTCTCACGTCAAAATCACGAGTTCAAATTTCACTCCCGGATTAGTTACAAAAAATATCCAAAAAGTGTTCAGCGATTACGATGGGAGATGAACTCTCGAGACAAAAAATCTATTTTCGTAATAAAGGAACTAAAAATAAGGGTTTGAAGAACGTTGATGCACAATAATATAATGTTTTTATCACGATTATGATACATACAAATTATGTCAGCTTCAAGATAGCGATTCTGCCCAGATCTACCCTAGATCTAGATCTAGCAATTTTATGGAGAAATGTGTCTTAGAATTTCGTCAATATTGCTAGAGTTTGTGGTTTGATAAAGAAAACAATGTCAGAGAGCTTTGCGTCGACCATATTTTGTTATCGTGGGCGTAATTGCTCGCCTTGTCTCATTGTTTCAGGTTGCCTCATTGTTCGTTGCGCGAACGATCGAGCGATCATCATGAAGGTCGTGGTTGGTACACAATTAATTGTGATCCAAATTATTCGTTCTGCCATGCTCGTCGGGCCACCACACTCCTGGCGCACAACAAACCATTTTGTGAGAGACCCCCAGCGGCACCCGTACTCAGTGGGTGCAGATCGGTCAACGCTTGGCTCTCAAAGCGTTGAGATGGATTACCTTGTTTTCCCGAAGCAGAATACCACTCATCACACTTTGTGAGCGGCCCTCTAATAGCATCCTTACTGTAGGTTTAAAATCGGTCAAAAATCGGCTTTACAGCATTATTAAATAGATCACTCTGCTTTCCCAATGACAAACCACACTCACACTTTGTAATTGGCCCCAATAGTATTCTTACTGTTGGTTTAAATCCGGTCCAGATCAGAAGGAGGTACTACATTACATGACAGCTTATCGTTAACTCAAAACGAACCCAGCTGCCACCCAATCCTGTTATTCAAAATCCCAGTGATTTCTCGTGGAAGTGCAGTGGATTCCGCGGCTTCCAATGAAGCCACATCATATCAACATATTCCTACCCATTCCCTACTCGACCTGCATTCGGGCGAGGTCGGCGCCGGTAATGCCTTAGTTTGAGATCACCAGTTTTTACACATTGAAGATGTATGTTAGTCCCAAGCATCATCTGTTGGTTCTCTGTGTAATAACAGCTGATCTGGCAATAATGGAGTAGCAATCTCGGGCGATGTTAGACTCGAAGTTTTTCCATTTCCATGTTAGGAAAATCAGAAAAATCTGTTTATATTTAAAAACAAAATTTTTGATTGAAAAATTTAAATTCATAACTTCTGATCCATTGACCTGATTATTTTGAAAGACCACTTAATATAAAGAGCTTTTGATGTTATTTAAAAAAAACCCAAAGCACTTAAAAAACTTGAAAAGGTATGAAAATGTTATTCAACAAATATTTTTCATTGATTTTGACTGCGAAAGTCTTGAATGACTTCTTATTTTCATATTTGTAACTGATAGATCATTCAATTTGACTGAACATTTAAAACAATAAATAATGTTGATTAAGTTGTTTCAGTGAAACAATTTTTAAAATAGGAGTCAAAGTTTTTGTTCGGCAAATATGTTTCAAAATTTTAGAAAAGTACACAGGAAAATAATCCGTGAGCGGTAGTCTTGAATTTATGGACAAGAAAAAATACCACTTGAACAGAATCACGCAATTGGAAACTATTTCATGTTTTTATGTAAACATTTTGAAAGCGTATGCTACCCGTTTCAGATTTTTGAAACGCTTTTGTTTCTGTGTGTACGAGGGGGAAAGTAGGATCTACAATGTTTGAAAATGAGTCTACATGGTTTACGGATAGCCCCCAGGCTGATGAATTGATTGTTACATCAAGCTTGTAAGCTGCTCATAGATCTGGTTCGTCAAAGCTGCTCTGATTCGATGAAGACGTTTTGTGAATTATTTAGGTCTTCAAGGTTCCATGCACGTATATATTTATAAGGGAACAGTGATTTTTGTTGAAAAAATGTTTTTTTCCGTCACGACTCATTCGTCATCTCTTATTTTTTTTATGCTATGTTATGCTCACATAGATGATCTTCGAGTTAAAAATATAAAAATAAGAAGTCATTGAAGACCTTCGCAGAGGAAATCAAGAAAAAGCAAATGTCACGTAATTTTTCATACCAAATCAAATATTTCCATGTGTTTCGTAATTGTTCTAAAAAAAAAATAAATAAAAAACATCCATTTCGGGGGTTAATAATAAAAATTGGTTCAGCAGTTCTAGAGTTTTGTATTGAAAAAGAAGGCATTTTTGAAAACAAAAAGATTTTTCTGACCACCCTTACACTTAAATGGTTCCTCTAAGGGTGAAATTAAAAAAATACAAGCCTAATATGTTTTAATAAGAAAGAACTTTATCAAATTTAGAGAAAATTCTGTGACTCACTTAACCTTTTTTTATGGAATTGTAGTACCTATAACGAGTATTCCAGTGTAGCATTATTCATTCGTTTCTCTAGGATTTAGAAAGATATTGGTCAGCGGAACGTACCCGGAACGGGAAAGCAGTGTGCGGGTAAGAATCGCGCCGCGAATACAGACAAAAAGAAGGCAACCAGCAAAATGATACAGACATTATTTGCTTTTGTCGCAAACTTGAAGGATCCGAACATGTCACCATGAAGTAAGATGACGAAAAGATAAGACTGGTATTGAACGGTATTCCAGAATGCGAATTTAGCTGGAAAGATACATAGCATAAGTTTGAAGTTTTGGAGCAAAATTATCTTGTACAAAGTTGAATCTTGTGAATGAAAACTAGGGTGGACCTTATTTTCAGAAAAATCGAAATTCTTACTTTTTTATCTGCAGAAATAAATGCATACATTTTTTCGAGAAGTTGAAGAATTAATAACTTTAAGCAATTTTGATGGGATAAATATTTCGATACCTTTCAAAATGACCAGATAAGAGCATTTTTGCCTACGTACTAAATCAGTAATTGAAAAAGGCCTATTTTGTTGACAAAAACAATAATCATTTTTGTTTGACATACGATAGAGACAATTTCACCTCAGTTGAATTAAAGTTGTAACTTTAATTGTTCTAGAATTAATGCCAAGACAACTTTTCTGAAAAATTTGCAATAAAAAAGTTACAGCAAAAAAACTGATTTTTTAGTGACACCCTTAGCTACGTAGTTCTCTTATTCGATTATTTCAAAAGGTACAGAAAAACTTATTCATTCAATGTTGCTTAAAATTTTAAAATCTACAACTTTATCGAGATATGTATGCCTTTAATTCTGCAAATAAAAAAGGTAGATTTTCGGTTTCTCTGAAAATAAGGAATACTATTGTTTTCATTATCACCAAATGAAGGGCCTTGCTATTAGAATCAACTTTGTAGAAGACAATTTTGCACCAATGTTTCAAACTTATGCTGAAAATGTATCTTTCTAGCTCAATTTGCATTTTGGACCACCGTTCATTGGTTTTTCGAAACATTGATCACTGATAACTACCCAAGTAACCATCAACATTAAGCTATAGCCCGATAATAGCACTATATCATCATTAATGTTGCTTAAAAGTTCTATATTAGCATATGTTATGCATGCAAGTATCATATTAGCATCATAAATGCACTCAAGCTCCACCCAAAATTTAGCATTATCGCTAGCATTATATGCGCATATAAGGCTGTTATAATGCATAAAAGTATTTATCATGTTCACAGCATACATGCTTTATATCTGCATTTAGTGCTTATATAAGACTATTATATAATGCTTATAATTTGTTTACACAGGCATTGAAAAGTAATTTGGAGTCAACAAAAACCAGTATGGCCGATAATAAGTGGAAAAAAACTTTAAACAGTTGAAATTTAAACGTAAAGTGAAATTGTATCGCAGCTACGATACAGATAAAGTTAGTAAACCTGATCATATTGAAGATTTCTAGGAATTTTGTTTCAATAGTGCGAATCTAACAATGAGAGACTCTCTCCCTTCTCGCTCTCTTTCATTTATTACAGCGCCATTATAAAACTTTTGAGGGATTTTTAAGTACAGATAGACACAAAACAGTACTGGCTAGCATACTCTACAAATAGTAGAATGAATAACGTAAAGCTCAATAGAATATGAATGAAAGAGAAAGTAATCAAAGAGAGTCTTTCAATTTCAGATTCGTCCTAAGGGAAAAAAAAACCTAGATTTGGCTCCAGAATCTGCTAAATCTCCATCAGTCAGTTAGTTCTACGCCTTCAAATTCGTTCGTAGAATCCAAAGATGAAAGTATTAACAATGCTGGAACAGCTTATAGCCAGGCACAGGCAGTAAAAGCAGCGGGCTAACCATACATGATTATTGGTTTAAGACGCTGTACAGGAAATTTTCGCAATGTATTAAATTTACAAAATATTACTTTCCTCATACTAATACACGCAATACTAAAAATATGATTTTAAGCTAAGCGGTTTACTTCTAGCTCAATATTGCATACATTTTTCCTCCTTTTTTTGGCTGATACTATCAATCAGAAGAAACAAAAGAAGAAATAGTTCTTAAAATAAATCGGAAACAGACAGCAGATAAATGCAGAATAATAGCATTAGCAGTGCTACAAATGGGGTATCAAAACTGACAGTTATGTTCAGGTGCATTAATATAGCATTACTAATGCTATTTACGAGCTGTAACTTCTGCATTATATAAGCACGTTATTTCGCCTTTCTTAGCATTATATTAGCATTATACCTGAATAAAGAGCTTCAAGGCATTTAAATGCTGCTTTATATGCAGATATAATGCTAATATAATGCCACGGTAAGTGCTTAATGGTTACTTGGGTAAATTAATTACGTCTAAAGTCATCGCATTATTAGGGGTTACCCAGCATAATGAGCCATTGTTGATGTATTTTAGTCCTAAACTAAATTTACCAAAGCAATACATAGTTATGATAGGTTGCAGTAACTTGATTGTGTGAGAGACACCCTAACAGCGCAGCACTGATGATGATGATTACAATGACTGAAACAGAACACATACATATAGATCAACAACATTGTTGGTTCATTGGTTTGTCCTCTTTCGGCATCCAGCACTCATCGAGGTAAGACGTGGTGTCCAGCACAGCCAGTCGGGTAATTACGCTACAAACTGACGCGGAAGCGTGTTTCCAACAGTGCGAAAGGTCTTTGAAGCCTTGCTCAACAGCTAAGCACACTCACACACTGGCAACTACTATGTTATTGATCTATATGTATGTGTTCTGTTCATTGTAATAATCATCAGTGCTGCGCTGTTAGGGTGTCGCTCACAGATTGAGCCTTAATCGAGTTACATTGAAGTTACTTCAACCGATTTGCAAGGGTAGTTTTCTATTGCCACAAAATATTGTTTTCATGGCCACAAATAACATTTTATATTATATTTGATGGTTTTAAAGGTTTCTAAAGTTCAAGAAAAAATTGTATTTTCCATTTAATTCCAGCTACCTTGCTTATTTTGACAGATACGCATATTTCGTCTACAATGTGCAGACTTCTTCAGTGTCTCGTACTAATAACTCGATTGTCAAGATACGCAAAGGTTGTTGGAATTAAATGGAAAATACTAATTTTTCTTCTCATTTCTAGTTACAGGTATTCCACTAAACAGCTTAAACTCTATAAGAAAATATAATGAATGATTAACCTTTAACTGAGTAGACTACATTTGTAAGAAATTTCCACGGCTATCTATTCAATTATAGGAAATTATCATGAAACAAATGTTGATACCCATAACACAGATAAAAAGTTACCTCGCAGCCCTTGCGATCTGAAACGCCAGTAATTCTCTATCACAGGTTTTTGAATTACATACCTAGACATTTTATAAGCAGCAGCGTAGGTTTAAAAAAAAGGGTGTACCAGAAATACTTTATATGGGAGAGCAGCCACTGGGGAGCCCATCGATGAAGACAATCACCGAAAAGGCAGTTAGCGAGAAGAGAGCCGTCACGAAGTCAGCCATAGAAAAGGTAGCTAAAGGGAAGGCAGCCAACGAGATGACAGCCAACTGAAGAACAGTTAGCGGGAAGAAAGCCACCGGGAGTTCAGCCAGTAGAACATTCCAAGTAACACACAAAACATCTTTTTAGAATAAATTATTATTGTACGTTTTATAAATGTATTATAAACGTATTGCAAAACTGGTCAAGTTTAGAGCGATTTGGATCTCTCGTATTCTGATTAACGATTGAGCTTAAAACACTTTTTACACTGCTGCAAGTGATTAATACTTTATTATTGCTCTTAAAAACATGGTTCCATACATTTGAAAAACATGATCAGGGCAAGATTTAATGGGTAGTTCAAAATAATATTGATATTACATTACACCAACCATGTTTTGCAAAACGTGTTCTTTTTCACAACGATGAATTTGTTGTAAAAGATTGTGGTTTCACTGCTAAAGAGGAGCAAATCATAGATAACTTTTCAACAACCGGAGTTGGTGTAGCAAAGAAGCTACAAACGTATCACGCCAAGCCATAGTGTTCAAATCCCATGCGTGGCGATGTTATATTTTTGCATGAGGATATTTTTTTTTTTCATTTCGTGTTTGCGGCTTTTAACTTCGTTTTTTTTGTCATATTTAAGTGTGAAATAAAGTTTATTTATAACCTGTTTATTGTCATTTGACAGTACTTTCAACTTGTTGTCAACTAGATGTGTTGCTTGGGATATGCCTATACGGTTCTGAAACCAATGGCTCTGCCCAGGGCCTCCGTATTATTATTGAAGTGTGAAATTTATTTTCCATGGCACATAAGTCAGGAACAGCATGAGCATGAGCATGAGAACCAACAGATGATGCTTGGGAGGAACACGGAGTGGGAGTAACATACATCCTCAATGTGTAGAAACTTGTGATCCTAACTTAGGACCAGTGTGTCAAATATTTTCTTTGTGTACCTAAAAACATAAGATAACCTTGACGAGTGATACACCCATTATTCTCTCACTATGCAACAATGATATGTTGTAGCTTGAATTTATTGCAACAAAACACAAAGAAAACAACAAAATGTTGCATCGATGATGGGAAAGAGACAAGTTGCTGTAAGAAAATGTTGTGATTCGCACACATGTTGCAACGATCTTGTTTTCCTGTAACAGCGACAAAATAACGTTTTGTCATTATTGCAACACACTACCGATAGCAACAATGCTTTATCAGCAACATGAAAAATAGCGACAATCAGTTGTTGCTGTCGAACAAACTACTGATCTGAATACACTAAGGTTTTTTTTTGCACGGTTTTTTTTACACGGGTTGTTTTCGGCGATAATTCAAATCACATTTGACGTTTTAGGCAACAAGTAATCATATGGCAGTTTTTCAAAAAATTCACATTTTTTGGTGTAAATACTCAAAATTGTATAAACAGTAATTTAACCTTTGCATGGAAAGGTAACGCATACAAAAAATATCGAAGCAATATAAAATGTTTAAGCATGTGAATTTATCAACTCAATTTAGTATTTTTTTACACGGTTTCATATTAAAACTGGAACGTATCCCCCGTGCAAAAATAAACCTTAGTGTAATTATAAAATTTGTTGCGGATAGACTTCCACCTGAAGAAAAATGCCTGTGTGAAATCACACACTGAACAAAAGCGAATACTATCTTCTGCACACTTGTTGCAAATTGATTTTTATAAGCGCAAAATAAAAAATATGTGCGTTTAACGCCTGGTTTTCAACCCAGAAGATCCTGAACATAAAGAAGTTCAGTACAGAGGATCTACAGTTGAAACTATAGTGTTTCCGATTACACAAAGTTTCGATATCTATTCTACCATGTTTATTCAGACTTATGGAAGATCATCAGATATAATGAGATAATCTGGGATGTTCTAGGTTGTCCAAACTGTCCTGGAGTACAGAACTTAGAATCTACAGTTGTAACTATAGTTTTTTCGGCTAAACAAAGTTACGATATGCATTCAACCTTGTTAACTGAATCTTTTGGATGGCCAACAGACATTTTGAGATAAACTGGGATGCTCTAGGTAATCCAAACTGTTCTTGAGTTCTTAACTTAGGATCTACAATTGCAACTGTAGCTTTTTAACTATCCAAATTAGCGATATGTAATCAATAAAGTTGATTGCATCTTTTGAAAGGTCAACCGATACTATGAGATAATTTGGGATGTTCTAGGTCAATCAAGCTGTTCTGGAGTTCAGAACTTAGGATCTACAACTGTAACGGTTGCTTTTTCAGCTATACTAATGTACGATATGTATTCAACCACTTTAATTGAGTCTTCTGGAAGGTCAGCAGATATAATGAGATAATCTGGGATGTTCTAGGTGATCCAAACAGTCCTGGAGCTCAGATCTTGGAATCAACAGTTGTAACTGTAGTTTCACGGCTATTCAAATTTACGATATGTATTCAAACATATTCAATGGATCTTCTGGAAGGTCCACCAACATTATGATGAAATCTGGGATGTTCTGGGGAATACCAGGCTGTTCATTAGTTCATAGATTAGGATCTACCATTGAAACTGTAGCTTTTTCAGATGTGCAAATGTACGATATGTGTTCAACTATGTTCATTGGATCTTATGAACGAGCAACCAACATTATGAGATAATCTGGGATATTCTAAGTCATCCAACCTGTCCTGGAGTACTGAACATAGGATCTTTAATTGTAACTGTACTTTTTTCGGCTACACATAGTTATGCTACGTTTTCAAAAATGTTTATTGAGTCTTCTGGATGATCAGCAGACATTATGAGATGATCTGGGAGGTTCTTTATCAGCCATACAGTTCTGGAGCTCAAAAATAAGGAGCTGAAATATTAACTGTAGCTTTTTAGGCTAAACAAATATACGATATGTATTCAACTATGTTCAGTGGGTCTTCTTTTAGGTCAACCGACATTATTAGATAGTCAATCCTCACAGAATATTTTTTTGACACATTATGGATATGAATCTCTCAAATTGGTTGTTGGTTACACACTTCAAGAATGCATCTTGAAGTTGAAAAGTTATGATTGAATATGTTGAACAAAACTGATGATTCTCGATAGGCTCTTTGTCCCGATTTGGCTGAACCAATTGTAACTGTATCTTTTTTAGCTGCAAGGTAAACTTAGAATGACCAATATTATCCCAGATTATCACATAATATCTTTTGACTTTCCAGAAGATAAACGTGGTTGAATGCATATCGCAACTTGGTATTGTTGAATTATCTAAAGATACAATTGTAGATTCAAGGTTTTGAGCTGAAGAGAAACACCAAAATACAGTACAATTACCATCACTGACCCAGATCGCGTCCAGATGTGGCTAATGTAGTTCTTGACACTTGATTCTACCACTATTGGTATTATTTTGGATTTTGTATGTGATTTGGGGTGTAGCATGATATTTTCTGGTCCAAGTAAAAAAAGAAGGCTTTTCCCCGGATGTACCTAGAACATGCCAATAAGGTTTTGGGCATTTATCGAATTTAAATGTAATTAGAGGTATCACATGGAATGTTTTGGTTCAGATCAAAAACTGGCCACATCTCCATAGGTACCCGCAGCATGCCCGGATGTGGCCAGCGTTCTCCTGAGCACTCTGTATGGCTACCATTCATCTTGTAATCAAATCCTTATGTGATTTGACGCGTCTCACGATAGCTTGGAAATATTTTAGATAATATCTTTGTGACTCTCCGGGTGAGAGTTCTTGATGTAGCGCAAACAATTTTTCAACAGAAACGTTTTCGGACTGAACTTGCAATTAAGACCCAGGCTACAACTAAGATCCCCGTTCTCGGAACGAAATATGTTTCGAACTTTTTGGGACATATTTTCTTTGTCCTCTTTAACAAATGTAGAATCCATTTTATTTTTTTTAAACAACACAACGCAACAAAATGCACTGAGGAAATGCCTTAAGGAACGGAAATTACTGATCGCTCGAATATTGGAAGAACAGCACTAGTCGGCATTGCAAAAGTTTTGATGAAACGTAAGCAATAAATAGGAGAATGTCGCTAGAAACGGACAATGGTTGAAAAGATGAATACTAGCTGTTGCAAATCAAATTTTTGTAGGAATAAATTAATTATCTTATGATATTAAAGCAACCTGCATGATAAACTTTAGTTCATATAAACAGAACAAACGGAAATGAATTGCAAATCGTATGTTTTTCATTAAAGCAGTATGTATCGATCTTCCCTCTTTACCAACTATCCCCTATCACTGGACAAATTTTTTGAGAGAGAAAGAGCGATAAAACTAAACATTGTCTCTTTTCGGTAGATGCAACATGTGACATTATTAAACTTATTTATGTTGCATACAAAGCAATATACAAACAACGCCTTGTCTCTTTCCAAAATAACAATCAGATGTTGTGAAACATTAATATCTTGATTCAACTGCCATGCAATTTGTCATTATTGTGTTGAGTATGCAACAATGATAAAGATACATTATTTTTTGTCCCAACATTGAAGAGTTAGGACAATGTCTTTATCATTCATGCATTCACGAATTTTGATTCACTGCTTCGGACAATACCGGCGCTGTCTTCGCCCGAATGCAGATCAAAAGGGTAGCAATGTGTTGACGAGACACTCGGTTTGATGAAAACCGAGGATTTCTTTGAATTTCCATTTGAAATCACTGGGATGGTGGATGAAAAGATTGGGTTGGCAACAGGGTTGATTTTGGTAAACGATACGTTGAATTCTTGTTCATGTTTGTTTTCACATTATTTTCCATTTGGGTGGTTTTTAGGATATGCACGTAAATGTATTTGTTATATGGCATCAAGAGTTCTCAATTAATAACTGTGGAAGTACATTTAGAACACTAAGTTGAGAGCAAGCAAAAAGCTTATTGGGGAAGCAATAAGCTTTAACTGCTAAAAAAGAAAAAAAATCTAAATTTATGTATACATTAGTACCGATGTGAACCAACGGTACGGATGCCATCACTCATAAAGTGTGATGGTGGATATTTGTTGCGAAGACGTGTTTTTAGTAACGCCTGAAAGCCGATTTAAACCAACTGAAAGGGCGCTGGTGTGGCCACTCATAATATGTACTTGTAGTTTTTTATTGGAAATACAAGGTTTCTTTTTTGTAACGGACGAGTGCATTTTCAGATCGATTTAAACCAATAGTTAGGATGCTCAAGCTCTCAGAACACTTCATTACGTTTTTATATAATATCTTGGTATATAAACTTTAATTTGTTCACGTCTCAGCTTTTAAGCCATCTCGTTATATCACATTTGTATCCAAATAAATCATTGGCACTTAATGAAACTGATTTAATATTTCTAACAATTGAACAATGGTACAACTTGCAGTTTAAATGGAGCAATGGCTGATAAAAAAAAGAGACTGACGACTATAGAACCATCAATTTAAGAAGTTTTTCGGTTTACATTGAAAACACCTTCAAACAGTTATACATAATTTTGTCGATTACAATCAATAAATAGTGGAGCAATGAGCAAATATATGTAAACAAACTAAAAACAACAGCTATGTACATGATGCTGAGAAAATCCTTATAAAAGTGTAGAAACCATGTAGACATGTAGAACAGGAAGTGAATTTCATGTACTAAATTTTAATTGGCTTAAGGAGAAATTAGATTATTCTTCAAAGTTTTGAAACATCTTAGAGGTTTATGCTTGCCTACATTAATTAGTAACAAACTTGGTTAATACAAGCCATACGGGAGCGTACTGATATCCCCCCGTTACGGTACCTTGATTGTGTCACTTTGTTTTTGTCTCTGATTTTGGTCACATTGAATTGCTACGTTCTCAAGCTCCGGTTGAAAGCAGCACACTGCTGGCATCATGTGCAGTTTTAATTATGCACCCCCTGAGGGCTTCCCCCTTTCCGCACTGAATCAAACTTACTAAATGGCAAATGCGATTCGTGATTGAGGGGAAAAGGTTGAAAAAACCGCTATGGAAATTATGTAATATGTGAACACCACTAATGTTGTTGGAAAAAAACAAAGCGCCATCTACACACAGGAAACAATGATGACAAAGTTGGAAATGACTGCGTGAAATTTTTTTTTGTCAGTGTTGAGGGGATGATAATATTTTGATGTTGTTAGTTTTCGAGTAACGTTCGATTGGCAATCACTTAAGTGAACAATAATGAATTGATTTAATCGAAACCAACAAGGCATTTTATACACTGAAAAGAATACCTTGTCCACCAGCAGTTTGACAAATTGCTTTATTTACATTGACTCAGCACTTCATTGGAGTATAAATCTCCTTCAAGCAAGTGATCATTAATTAACGTGATTTCCTTCAACCACCCGATAGTGGTAATTAATTCTACCTTCCAAAGCTGCCAAGAATTTAACCGCGTGGTCCAGTGCCGGACACCCAACTAGTAGCAGTTCTGAAATCCAATCTATGATCTTTTTTTTTGCGAAAACTCCACCAAGCAACCACCATCGGATACATTATAATGTGACTGCCGGTGACACCACCGTTGTTGTCCCAACAAACAGCATCTCGTATCTCATTCTAACGCTTCTCGGACGGACCGGACGGACGGACGGACGAGCGGAGCAGCGCACAAGTGGTTTGAGTTTTAAGACTTATGGCAAATGCAAAGGAACAAATCAACATTTTCTTCGTGCACACTGCTGACTGTCGCTGCTGAGTGTGACCAAGGTTGCATTGCTCAAGACGAGAAGCCTGCCGGTCCCTGCTCGGGTGATGCTGGCTGGTTTGCCCATTGGACGCGTGTGCATTATTATGATGTGGTAAAATGCAAAAAAAAAGGCCGAGGGTTAATGGGTGAGCGCGCAAAAGCGAACGGTTCAATAGATTGGTATTGGTTGAATGGAAAGAACTTGTGTGGGACAGTGGTCAACCGAGCTTTTATCGATTAACGCAGGTTGACAATGACAGTCAGTGTGCATGTTATATGAGGTCGTACATAATACTTTCGATTGTTCAAGCATTGGAATTGTATTGACAATGCAATTTGTCTTCTAGAGATAGGGTTGATACACATTGAAATAAAATTTGCCAAGATTTGCTAACTTCCCACGTAACAATTCAAGTTTTATTGTGGTTTTAAAGCACACTTAAAGGCTAAATCATGGTTTTCAGAACCCTCATAAAACCAAAATTGTTACTTGGGTTGTAATATTAGTTTGGTAATCTTTACCGAAATCTGAGCAGCTAAACTGGTCAGTAAAATACAGGCATCTCAAATTAGTTGTTTTGCTGCTATTTACAAATTCATTCACAACAACTATTACAATCATTACACAACAACTATTACACTATTACAAGTTTTAGAGGTAAAAGTAAATAGGTCACACGTAGGCGGAACTTTCGAAGTGTTTTTTTTAAAGTAACAATTGAAGGTTAAAGAAGGCTTACCTGTATGTGTTTCTCTTTATAAAGTTAGCTTTAACCGCTGAAGAGAAATATTCATACTTCACATGGGAGGGGCCATCAGGGTACCCGACTGAAGCACTCGGGATGGGGAGAGTGGAAATGCCAACTCCCCATTGCTAACAGTTTGTGACTAGGGAGTGGTAAATTGGGACATCGTCATGTTTGATAGCTTTCTCTTATGACCAAGTGTTCAATCTTATTGTTGGAGGGAGATGTTTTATATCCCTGTGGATACGTATAACTGATGTTGCCTACCGATCCGCTCCATCTGTTTTTGGCCCTTCATACAATGGCATGATTAGGACAATCAGTTGTTATTAAAACTTGTTCAAGTCAGTGTGAAGAGCCAATCGCTGTTGAACTTAGTTTCCGTGCTACAATGAGTGGTTGTGCATAGCATACATCATCAGAACTTACTTTCCAATTTAATAAACAATTATTTCTGATAAATGAATTCTAAATTTCGAATGTTTTCGCCGATTAAATGCACAAACTTTTTTGCTCAAGAAGTTCACATTTCATAAAGGGAATTTGACAAATATGAGGTTCTGTTGCTGAATAGTATTTTGGCAAAAATCAGAATTGAACTAAGTAAGGCCAGTTTATTTTAAAAGTTGTCGAAAATTGATAACATTTTCGTGAAAATAACGCCTTTCAAAACATTTCATATGAATTTCATTAGAACAACGTTTATTTCACATTTTTTAAGAAGTAAACAACTGAACTATCCGTAGCAGTTATTTTAATAATCAGATTTGCTATGGAAAGTACGAATGCAACATATATTAATTTAGATAATTTTACATAGAAGAAATGTTCATGTTATTGTATTAAATGTACTAACTTGATTTAAAAAATTCTCAAAGAGAGTCACCGAGTAAGAAGTGTATCGAAAATAAGCTATCCACAAACTTTCTTTCAAATTTTGTTGAAAACCGATATTTTATTCATACAAAAAATTGATCCTTTATTGTACGAGGTTAAACTTGAACATAACGAAAACCGGATGAAATTTAAGTTATTCCTTCACGAATTTTCGAACTTTGCTGCTTCTTGTAGGTCTAAAGGTAGTTTCGCCTCTTGATACGCTGGATCATTCCGACACTGGTTCCTGCTTTAATGGCCAAATCACGTATTGACATTGATTTGTTCTTCATGATTAGAGATACCACTTTCTGCTCCAGTTTCGGGTTGGAAGAACCGGGTTGTTGGTACCACTGACAGCAAGGTGCACGTTCTCAGCCGATAGCAGGTGCTATCGGGCGTAGATTTGAGTTTTTTCTAGCCATCCTGGCAACCGCACCCGATCAGCTGATTACGTTGTTGCTCAAAAGAAGATATAACCCGAAGAATTTAACCCGAACTGGAATCAGTCATCATCATCGCCAGTCAGTTGCACTTTAACCTGTAGTGAGAACAGTTGTAAAATAAAAGTTGTTTTGTGAGACCCCTTTTCTCGTGCCTGTGCTTGCCTGTGTTGTCACTGCTCACCGTTCAACCATCTCGAAACACAACGTAGGACCTTTTTTCTTTGGTAAGCGCCAACACGGGTTTTCTGCCTCTTCCTGGTAGCTCATCCAAAGAATAGTGTTCCCCAAACTTATTAATGATGGTTTTAATACTCGCATAATTCCAAACCGCTTCGCCAATTTTCGCATAGTAATACCCTTCTCACTTAGCCGTGTGTCCAGAACCTTAATTTTCACTTCCTTTTCAATACGCGACATTTTGAAAACGCAGAATTTGAACCGCACAAACAAGTAAACAAAAGAAAGCTGACAGTCAAACGCACAGCATGCAGTGTACAGAGCATAAAAAACCATCACAAATACATGCGTACAACGCAAATGTATGTGGATAGCTTATATTCGATACACTCCTTACACAGTTTGGAAAATATTTACTCGAATAAAAATAATTGACTTTGAGTGAACATTATTAGGATAGTTAAAGAGGTTGAAGAGCCTCCCTCAAATCAGTCGGCAAAGGCGCAGCTACAAAGCAACACCATGCTGGAGGTGGCTGGGTTCGATTCCCGGCCTGGTTCCGACCTACACAATCATACTTAAGCAAAAATGGTACCTGGCATCGAGAGCTCCCAATTAATAACTGTGGAAGTGCATTTAGAACACTACGTTTAGAGTAAGAAATAAGCTAATTGTGAAAACAACAAGCTTGAAATGCTAAATAAGACAGAAGAAGAGAGGCGAAAGTTTAGAATTAATTATTGAATTCCGTTCGAATAGGGCAGTGTGAATTTATTAAAGAGTACTTAAGCTTATATGCAAGCACAGAGTAACTGGATGATGACAGCAAAATCGAACAAATATTTATTTTGCCTAATTCTCAAGGTTGAGAGGACTTGGATACATGCGGTGAAAGTGAATGTGTAATTATACTATTCCCAAGAGTTCAGCAAAAATAATGGATTCAAATAATCAATTAAATAAACTTTGCCCCTGGTAATATCATAATAATGTTAACTTTAGGAGTAATACTGACATCAAGTAAACAGCATGATCGTGATTGGCCACCCAAGAGAACCAACAGTTGGGGCTTTGGACTAGCCTTAATCCGAGTTCTGTTTCACGAAATATTATATCACTAACACTGGGGGGATTGGATTAAAGGGTTGGGTTGGTAGCAGGGTTCGTTTGTTTTATAGATTATTCTCCATTTGATCGTGTTAAAAGAAATGCATAAAGCTATAATTCAATATTAGTACCGATTTAAACTAACGGTGGTGATGCCACTGGGGTCACTCACAACATGTGTTGATGTTTTACTTCATTAGAAAAAAATACATCTTTCAAACATTGAAAATGTATGTAAATAAAGTTTGAGGAAGCATCTCCTGTTATTTGTTGCATAAGCAAGAATAATTACCTATCTACCATGCCTATGACGAGAAGTATAAATGTTACCTGTGTGTGGCCAGATGGAAATGCATCAGTTTTTTAAGTCAAACTTCAAGGGTTCGATTTTCGATACAGTCGAATGTCTTGTCGGGTGGAAACATCGTTCGGCTTCCTATAATTCAGAGCTCTGTAAGTGCTTCAAGGAAGAATACCCAAGAAACATTTCCAAAACCATCCAACTTTATTAGGTTTTATTAAAGTTTTATGAAAGCCAGTAAGAGATTAATGAGAACCTTCATAGCTTCTTTACAACAATATTGAGATATTGTCTTCTAAAATTAATTTTACTTCTGTCCAAGGAATTATATTGATTTTAGAAACTCGTAAAATGCTGTTTTGAAATGCCGTTCTAAGACTCATTTAAATCATCTTATTATGGTCAGTCTAAAAAGCATTTTGAACCCCTCCAATCCATGCATCAAATGGCAAATTGGCATTGACGAAAATCACCAAATGCCCAATAATAGTTTTATAGTAGCCATTGCGAAAATAAATTCGCTTATAAGCAAAACTTTGATTTCTTCCAATCGCCATATTGAAATATAAGAAATCATTGAAATGTGGAAATAAACCAAATTTTAAATATAATGTAAATGAACTGTAGATCAGAGAAAATTTTTGAAATTCATCAGATAACCTTATTGAATTCTCTAGATTTCAGGAAATTCATGATTAATTTATCGAATATATTAGTTTCATTTGGTTGTTATGGATGTAAACTCGCATAATATCCGAGTTGCATTTAATTTCGGCTCTTATAGTGCCAATATTCACCATAAAATTAAATGTACATATGGTTTGGGGCATGATTCGCTATAAAAAACTCAACAAATTGAGCAAAATATCCAATTTTGAATATTTTGCCTTCAAATTTAATTTTTTGTTGTTGTTGAATGAATCAGAAGAGCAGAGAATCGAACAAAGAAGAACAACAAAAACCAATCACGCTATCACCGTGGAGTAGGACAGCTGTGGCCACTTGGCCCTTTGCTGGTTTTGATGGCAGTCAATAGGTTTTATGAAGGTTCTCAAGTGGTCATAACATCTTTCACTAGAACATTTTCAAAATCTTTGTGGTCTTGGATATGAAACAAACATACAAACGTTTTTCTAAAATCTGAAAGAATGTTTCATTGCAAGCAATTTGATTGATCCCACGAAAAGTGTTACACCTGCAACTACACGGATGGATGCAAATTATTGAACATCATTACACTACAACAACAAGTCAACAAATTTTTCGCACTCACAAACATTTCGAGGACATTAACCCAGATTGAATTTAGTCATTTTTTCATATTTCTTTATTATAGAGATATCTAGCCTTTGGCTGGTTCATCTTCCATCGTAGTCTCTTAAACGTTTTTTGAGTATTTTGTAACTAGTCCGGGAGTGAAAATTGAACTCGTAACTTTGACGTGAGAGGTATAGATGCTTCGAACTTATTCAACAACTTCATAATCTTATAGATTACAGCACATATCTTATTGACAGCATTTTTCAGACGTATACTGTCAAAAAGCCAGGTTGAGTTTTTGGGACTTATGCTGATATTGCTTAGGATTTTATTTGGCATGTTAAATACCATGGTTTAGCTGGTGGATAGTTTGGAGATTTATTTAATACTCTCATTGGGTCTAATCAATGTTCAGCAAACTGTCTGAACACTCTTTTAAATTTCTCAAACTAACAGCACTTTTCAGGACAGAAATCATGATTTGAAACCTGAACATCAGAAAACTTTGAAGAGCTACGTGTATTTATCGGACATCACATTTTGTCAAAAATACTCAAAATAAGGCATTTTAAGCGTTTTCGTGTCTTTAAAGTTAGCAGAACATTGCTTGAAATTTTATTTAGCGTCTTTTAAAACTTCTTCGTACTTGATGAGCAACAAGCTTACTTTTTTACATTGTTTTATGTCTTATAAAATTGAAAATAAGCTTCGTTGATCTTCTTCGACTCATCAAAATATTATTACCTTGAATAATTTATTTGGTCTGAAGAATATCATGTACGTACTTAGTTTTGAGATCGCCTGGAGAGAACTTCACAACAATAACATTAAAGCATCCATTGAAGGTACTCTGCCATGCTTCTACGGGAAAAAAGGAGTGAAAACTCTACATCTATAAAGGAAGAAATGATTGATCGTCGATGCACCAGTGGTGTAATGATTGATGTAAACTGCGTCAGTAACCGAAAAAACAGAAAAGCTTGATTGAGCGTGTAGATCTTCAAGATTTGAAAATCTCAATATCTTGGGGGATGATAGATATTAGATAGCCACCATCTTAGAATACCAACATTATAAGTATAGCTTTAATATATGTATACAGTTTAAAAGAAGCATATCATGTTTCGCGTTACCTAATGCACCTAGAAGGAATGATAGATTTCGCATAAATTAAGGGTAATTTTTAGAAGGAGATTTTTTCTCAATCGCTAGAACCATTGCAAACCACTGGCAGCACATGAGCACGATCAGGCACGCATGCTTTTGCCAGTCAAGGGAATATCATTAGCCTTGCCTACCCCGCATTTGGGTAGTGTGGTAAATAAAGTGTATGTTATCGAGTACTACCTTTGATATAGCACTCCGCTCAATTTCAACGACTTCCATTTAAATTTTCACAGACTGCCGTACACTAACGGAACTATAAACACATTCTGTTCATATTTTTCTTTCTAGCAAAATTGCTGTCCACTTCTAGGGCCTCATAGTGATGAGAAAATATCACCTCTTAAAATCATCATCATTCGTTACCCAAGTAACATTGCCAAAACCATCCAGCCTTATTAAGTATATATTTAAGACTTATAAAAGCTACTGAAATCAATTTGGTTTAATTATGGTGCCAATAGGTTTCAACTTTTAGTCAGCTTTCACAGCTTCTTTACAGCGATCTTAAAACTTTGTCTTCTAATGTTCCATTTACTTCTATCAAAGGTTTTATTTTGTCTTTATGAACTCGTAAAATGCGGTTTTGAAATGCCGTTTTAGGACTCATTCAAATTATCTTATGATGGTCAGTTGAAAGAGCAGTTCGAAACCATTTTGCCTTTAGTAAATGCATTGAACGGCAAATCGGCATTGAAGGAAGTCACCAAATGACCAAAGAGTTTTATAGTAGCCATTGCGAAGATAAATTAGCTTTTGCCAAAACTGTGATTTTTTCGATCGCCATATTGAAATATATGAAGTAACTGAAATGCGGTAAAATAAATACACCAAATTTTCAATGTTATTCAAATGAACTGTACATCGAAGACCAATTTTGGCTTTCTTTTAAATAACCTTATTTTATTCCATACCGTTTCAGGAAATTCATGATGAATTTATCAAATATATTTGTTTCAATTTTCTTTTTGTAGATTTAAATTTGCATTATTTCCGACGCGCATTATCCTTCGGCGCTTATCGCACCAATATTCACCATAAAATTAAATGCGCATATGACTTGGAGCATGATACGCTGTGAAAAACTCAATTTGGTTTGGATATTTTGCCATCAAACAAAATTTCATGCAACACTAGAACTTCTTTTCCTAAATATTATTTACTACTTAATGAATCAGAAGCGCAGAGAATCGAACAAAGCAGAAGAACAAAAACTAACCACGATAGCACCGTGAAGTTTGACAGCTGTGGCCATTTGGCCCTATGCTGGTTTTGATGGCAGCCAATAGGTTTGATGAAGGTTTTCAAGTGGTCATAACATCTGTCACTAGAATATTTTCAAAATTTTTATGGTCTTGTAAAGGTTTTACTAATTTGTGTTGACAACCGTCTATAGAGTGGGCCACTTTGTACATATTTCGGCTCAAAAGAAGCATAGAGAAGGTGTTGGTGGACGAAACAGTTTTAAATGTAGTGTAATCAACAAAGCCGGGAGAAGTGCTACTCGGCTGGAATAGAACTAAAATTGTTACTTGGATACTACGCTTATGGAGAGTACATAAAAATTACAATTACAGTACAAATTAATGGTTTTTTTTTTCAAAATTAATTTCATGTACATTGAAGCCAGATATTGCTGGAATCAAGTCTGTTGTATGGACGAATACAAACAATGTTGTATGCTGTATGAAAGATTGAAGACAATTTCGTTGTTTACGCTTGTTTTGTCTTGCAAAAAAATGAGTAAAAAATGGCCATGATAATGAGCATGAGCATTGTAGACAGCCTATTCTTGGTTTTTCTTTATTTTCGGATCTGTTGTTACCATATTTAGAGCAAAAAGAAGATGTTTCGGACCAACATACTTCCAGGATTTGTAAAAAATTGGGATAAGGTCCACTAAAGAACCTAAATCTAACCGTTATTGTTGTTTTGGGAGGGACCTTCGCCAACTGGCCATGAGTCCCTTTAGCCGTGATTTCCATTGGCTGTTCTGGAATTCACAAACAAAAGTTAAAGATCCTATTCCATCCTACAGAAAGGACGTTGTTGAGTTCACTCAATGATTTAACGTGGCTTTATTCATAGTTGTTCACAAATATACGAAAGGTTGACGCTATTTCCCTCGCTACCTCTGTTATTTTCCAAAAACTTACATGCTGTTTGGAAAAAGTTTAATCAAAAGCAAAACTTATTACTTGAACATTAAAAGTTATTGAGATCAAAGAAAACAAATAATAACAGCAAGTATCATGGAATGATCTCACCAAACCTTTTAATTGATTCAGAAATTCTATATTAATTCAGAAGGCAATCCTTTGTCACCCGCTGATTGAATTCTCACCACAACTTAATTAGTACTCCTTTTATTCCTTTTATAGAGCAGATTGAAACAGTCTTACAGGGTGAGT
>JASCZW010010530.1:0-36276 GCA_034211315.2 Aedes japonicus | reverse complement strand
ACGAATTGCCGGGTCTATCGTTTAACACCTGCCATTAGATTTTGTACAGTCTCTGTTCGGGAAAGATGAACACACCGATTCTTTTTAGTATAATTACTTTTATTTCTATCAATTCATATGTTTTGTTAGATTAAGTTGCTTAAAATACAAATAGACACAACTCACAGAACTAGTTCCACCTAATGTGGAAAATCTTCCATGAACAACAATTGGATTTCGGGTTATGCATCTACAATAATTTATAGGAAATCACTGGTGTGTATGCTTATAATAGGAAATTATTACATGTAATGTACGATTTATAAATGTGGCGTGCAGTGTAATAACGCTCTGGCACTGGGATTGCTGTAGGAACGTAGTTTAATCTTTAAAACATTATAATTCACAAAAAAAAAACATTTTTATTTTTTTTTTTTTTTTGCCGTCCCTGTGAGCGCTTGATCGCTGGTGGCTACCGGCGCGTAACTACGCGCGCGCGCTGCGCGCTACCTGCCTGTTCTGAATCTTATTTCTGGAGTAATCAGCGCTGCGTACTTTGTGGAACGATCCACTGGTACAATGCACAATTTTACTAGGCTATTAATGAAATCCAGCCGCTACAAACTGCACTAAATCTGGCACTTTACTTTGTAATTCTCGCGAAGGATGGCGTCTGGACTGTCGAATTATCGAACCAATCTGTAACTATCTTTCATTGTCGTCTACCGCTATTATCAATACTGCACGAAAGCTTCCATCGCCAACAGTCGTCCTTGCTCATGTTTATTCGCCGCCAGAACGTGAGTTACGCCAAACTGTTTGTCGCTCACAACAGCTTTTGACGGTCTTCTTAAAGTTCCCGCTAGACGATGGCCCAATGTTGTTCGATTGTGGAGCTCTGTGGCGTATTAGGAGGGATTCTTTGTCGCGTAGGCACCGCTTGTACGTTGTTTGTATACCACTCCATGGTCTTTTTCCGTAATATGCGCTAGATGCCAAATCCGGCTAAAATGGAACTGAACAATTGTGTGTCGCTTTGGGAAGGCAGTAGACGTTTTGGTAGGCACTCGCTCACATAAATTTCCTGGTCGGCAGTTCGTGCTTAATTAAGCATTGCTTCTCATGTCACCGGGTACGGATGGCCTGCCACACCAGATATTTTTCGTGAACTTTGACGGTTGTGGGCCTGAAAATATCTACTGCACCTTTTCTCCGCTCGATTTCCTTATAAAATTCCTATCTGAAGCTGTTGCAAAGTCTGCGCTTGACCTGGTATCATCATCCTGTACCACGCGACGCTTTGACAGCATCCTGTATTTTTTAACTTTCGCGATCATGCTTTGTAACGTATTTTGTTTGCTCTTCGCGGACTTCGATCACGGCACCTGCGCCCTTAAGTCGACAGTCTTGACTCGTTTTTAATCTCTATCTACGGTTGAAGGTGCCACTCCTAGCTTCTGTGCGACATCTCGGACGGAGAGTTGCTGTTCTAGCATAGGAAGGCGATGAGAGTTGCTGTGGCCTTCGGCTTTCGACAAACTTTCAACGGACACTTTAAATACGTTGGTAACAGTTGGCTTGGCCGCATTCAGCTTCTTCGCCAACCTGGCGTTATAGTAGTTTGGATTTTCGCCGTACTCATTGGAGAATTTAGCATTCTTCTTCTCTTCCTTTTGCGAAATTTTAATACTTCAGAAACAACAATCTCAAAATCAAAATGGGGCACGATACTACGCACATATCTTACTACACGATAGAAGTGTACAAAAATTATTAATGCACATTGAAGAATGCGTCAAGTTTAAGTCGACCAAATTTTGAATTAAGAAACTACACATAGGTTTCGAGATCTTTTGAAAGGATTTTCTCGATATTCAGAATAGAACTCATAAGAAAGTTCCAAAAAAATATTTCCTTCTCAGACCTCTCAGAAAGTCTGTGAAGTATTCCGAACTTAAGAGTGAATTTCCAAAATCAGAGCTGGCTTCTCAAAACTTTACCCAATAAAATACAAGGATTCAGTAGAGATCTTTCCAGAAGTTCAAAAAAAATCGTTCGTTTCTATCTCACCTCGTTTGACAGATTTGACTGATCATTCTGGCGATCGATTCAATGGCCTTCTATGGCATGTCGGTATGTCAGTAGGAACAATTTCCTGAAGTCTAGCATAGAAGTTAAAAAACAAAATTTCAGAAGTTCAGAGAAGTAAAAATCCTCGAAAAATTTAAAGCAATAATCCTCAATTTAGAAAAACTTATCACCTCGGGTACCAGAAGCTCAAGAAAAAGTTGGTATATTTTACCAGAAGATCTGAAAACTTCGAGATAAATTATGATGTAGAAGGAGATGTTCGCTCATCACCATGAGGCACCGAGTGAACAACAATGTTTTTGGCTAGAATGAAAGATATGAAGAAAGTTTTGATAGTTCCGCTAGTGTGCGGCAGGCTTGGAAATCTAACAGATGTTTTATGAAAATTGAGCGAAAAGGGCATGTGTACAGTGGTACTCGAACCAACGACATTTTTGCCTAACATCCACTGCGGGGTAGGTCGAAGCACGGACTATGTCCGCCACTTCAACAGGCAAAAAATGTCCGGTTGGAAGACGCTCATGTACCACTGTGGCTTGTATAGTTATTCTAGCGATCTATTGTGTGCACTCTGTTTACTGATGCGCACATGGGAAGAACTCTCTCCTTTTTTGGGTTTGTTTTGATTCGCACCGACTGACGATCACTAAAGTTTTCTCGTCGTCTCCAACGTAGAGACCTCGGGAGAAACACCGTGAAGCGATGCTGATACTGGTCCCCACAGTGTGAATGTAATAGGTACCACAACATGTTATTGGTTTTGCAGTACACTGTACATATGTTATGTTACTATATTCTCCGTGCAAGGAAGTAACGATGTAGATTTCCAAGCCTGCCGCACACTAGCGGAACTATCAAAACTTTCTCTTCACTTATCTTTCAATTCTAGCCAAAAACATTGTTGTTCACTCTCGGTGCCTCATGGTGATGAGCGAACATCTCCTTCTACATCATAATCGTTACTCCTCGCACGGAGAATATATAACATAACAAGAGTGAAAATAGTAAACACTTATCTATCGAGTATCAAAAATGAAAACTATGGTGATGGAAGTCTTGAATTATCGCATATCGAATTATCGCAGTTATTGAACAACATGAGCGAACTATGCTTCAGAATTTTAGTGTTAACCTCACACATGAAATATATAGTATTTGTATAATATGTATAGGAGTCATGAAAATTATAACTTAATCGCTACACATAGCCAAGCAGCCTTGTTGATGATTGCATCATAATGATTTGCGAATGTTAGTTTTTTATTTATTTATTTGACGTCAAACAATCGTAGACCGTTTTGTTACATGGATAATTCTTACATGGATACATCCTTATAGTAAAATTAAATGCCTATGTTCTATTATTTCGCAGAGTGTTAAAATATTTTTTCAATTTTGTCCTAGGTGTATTAAAGTCAATCATTTCACAATGCTGATTATATACAATCATCATGCGGTTCAGCGGTCCAAAATTAGCATAATTTGTACGATGACGATCTACTGCGAATAGGTTACGATTGCGTAATTGTCGAGTAGGGGCATATAAATTTAGCTTTGACAATAGATCAGTTGAGTCAATACGTTGTGATACCAAATCATTAACAAATAAGACCTTAGCATAATACCGACGTTCTTTTAAAGTTTCAATATTCATCAGCATACAACGTGCTTGGTGGCACGTGGGAGAGGTAATGCTGTCCATCCAAGCTTACGCAGTGCATATAATAAAAACTGTTTTTGGATTGACTCTATTCTTTCTTCATGTTTTTTCATATAAGGGGACCAAAAAATACTACAATATTCTAATATTGACCGGACATAAGCTACATAAAGCGTTTTTATTGTATATGGATCTAAAAAGTGGTACGAAACGTTTTATAAAATTAAGCATATTGCCTGCTTTATGAACTATCGTGTTATAATGATCCACAAACGTTAGTTTTGAGTCTAGAATAATACCTAAATCTCTTATTTTATCGCATTTTTCTACACTTTCTGTTCCTAATATAACTTGAACGTTTGGCGTGCTTTGTTTTCTGCTATACGTTATGAGATTACATTTTTTAACATTTAGTTCCAATAGACTTTTACAGCACCACGTATGAAAAACTTGGATATCATTGTGAAAATCATTAATTTCATTATCGTTCTTAATTTATAAGTACAGCTTAATGTCATCAGCATATATAAGTAGATTGAGATTTTTTAAGATAAGAAATATGTCATTAATGTATAGAATGAAAAGAAGAGGTCCTAAGTGTGAGCCTTGAGGAACCCCCGACGTGACATGAATTGGGTTAGACATTTTATTATTAAAATTTACAATTTGCTGACGATCAGTTAAATACGATTGAATCCAATTGAGCAGTCTCATCTCAATTCCCATTTTTTCAAGCTTGAAAATCAACATTGGAATATCTAATCTATCAAACGCTTCACTGAAGTCGGTGTAAAGAGCCATTACGTGATTACCTTTATCCATTGCATTTAATGAGTGATTAACAAATTCCAGTAAGTTCATAGCAGTTGAGCTACAAAACCATGTGTACCCATATGTACCCATGATAACGCCTACAATCCCTTACTTTTTCACATTTTTCCGTACCTGTAATGAACGCCGATTTGGACGAGCAATGTATTTCATATTTTGACTTTTATTTGGCACAGTCAAAGTAGACTGCACCTCGGTGAAAGACAATTACCAGCCAATCACTATGGACAAGTGCACTTCGTCATTGTTCATTGTACAAGCAAACGATAAAGCTTGTTTCATTCACGCTGGTCCCTTTTCAGATAACACACTAAAATGCGTATTCTGCAAGGAAACTCCTCCACGTGCTCTCTCATTGACGTACAAACAACGCGGGGAAAAATTTAAACGTTTTCTTTAACAACGTTCAAGGCAATCTTTTGCAAAAAAAAAATCCTAAGAAGGTCTCGCCATCACCCGCTGCTAATACAAATCCCTTTGCTCCTCTGTCAGATGACAAGCCTGATTCTGACATGGTTTAGGAGGGAACATCTTTGAGTTTTCCGGTTGGTGCTTCACCGAAGCTAAGATGCATCCAACCACGGAAAGTAGCTGCACAGTAGCTTCAAATACGCTTACCTAATTCAACGAGTGGCTGGAAAAAGGAAAATCCGAGTCCTCCTGTTTTTCATAGATACCAGCTTCACAGGACTTCCCATCCCTCCGGGACATCCAAAACCTCAGTTACCCCGATTATAAGCCGCATCGTTATTTGGGCTGTTCGCATTTGATAATATTGTGGAAGGTATCGTCACGAACCTTGAAATTTCTGATCCTCATTATTTCTAATCAGCATTATTATGGCAATGCGTCCCACTGGGAAAACTTTTTTGAAGAAATTAACATTAGAGTGGCCTTAGCAGCTATCATTTCCTTCGATGGACAATTTTCCTAAGGGGCTATTCATAAACCATGTCGGCTTTTCTGGGGGAAGGGGGGTTGGCAAGAGTCTACGCTCCATACAAAAAATAAAAAAAATTGAATGGAGGAAAGTCTAAGAAGGGGGGGGGGGGGTTGAGATGTTTAAAAATGAGTCTAGGTGGTTTATGAACAGGCCCTAAAGAGGTCGGAGATTGATCACTGTTCATGTGGAATTGCAGTGGAATTGTCGAAGTCTTTTAGCCCACAATACGGTTGTGATGCATTTGCTCTTTGGGAAACATGGCTCACTTCCGAAATCAATCTTCCGTTTCATGATTTCAATATTATTCGTCTTGATCGGATTCGGGTGGAGGAGGAATACTGTTGGGGATTAAAATATGAGATTTCCTCAAATTACTGGTATTGAAGTTGTCGCATGTCTAGCTGTAGTTAAGAAGAATAGCCTTTGCATTGCTTTTGTGCATATAATTAACCGAAAACAACTTTCAGGTATTTGTTCGGTCCTTCCTGCCCCACGGTTGATCATGGGAGATTTCAACTCTCATAGTACATACTGGGGAAAACTGTATGATGGCAACCACTCTTCTTTAATATATGACCTCTGTGACAGCTTCAATATGACAGTTCTCAACAATGGAGAAGTTACACGCTTGGCTGGTCCATCCTCAATTGGCAGTAGGTTAGACATCAAACTTAACTCAAATTCATTATCGTCTTCACATGGAATGTGATCCAAGATCCCCACAGTAGTGATCATTTCTATTAAAATTTCGGTTGCCACCGGGTTCAATTCGTCGGAATCCATCAACGTCCCATATGATGTAATATCAATTAGAAGAAGTTCAAGACAGCTGGAACATCCTGAGCATAGATGAAGCCGTAACGACGGTAGAAGGGCTTCCACCGCTGGAGGAATATAACTTACTCTCCAACCTGATTTTGGATAGCGCTCTTCAAGCTCAATATCGACCAGTTCCAGGAACGTTATTTCACAGAAAACCTCCTTCTCCATGGTCTGACGCGTTTAAAGTTTTATGTAGACGTGGAACTCCTGAGCACTTCGAAGAATACCCGGCACTTGAACTCGATCTTAAAAGCCTCACCAAAGCAGAGAAACGCGGATTCTGGCGACAATTCGTGGACGGGTTATCGCGTGAAACGCGATGAACACTCTTTGGAATACGGTGCGAAGAGTATTCCGGTGATATTTGCTGCAAAATTTGGCCAAGTTGGTTCCACTAAATGGTTCTCCACTAAAGGATCATTGATAGAGGACTTCACTGGCTTTTCTGTATACTGTGTGTCTCACAATAGGTGTCACCTTTTTTCAGTCTTTCAGTTGGGTAATTTTAACAGCGGAATTAGTTATATCTGTTTTGATTGTATTCTTTTGAAGATTTCTTAAACGCTGAAGATAAATAAGCGATTTCGTTTCTTTATATTTATCAGCTTCCATGGAAGCCATACGAAACAAATCGTCAAATTATATTTGCAAAAGCTTAGATTGTGTTAGATATTCAATAGCCTTAACCTTGAAACGGTTCAAGGAAACTGGAAATGTCCATATTCAACAAAAAGGAGGTACCAGAAGAACTGCCAAAACGAAGAAAAAGATCAAATGTGTGAGGGAGCGAATAAGACGTAATCTGGCCGTATCTGGCCGTAAATTGAGCAAACAATTTTAAATTTCCCCTGCTTCAATAAACAACGGGTTCACGGGTTGACAGAGTGTCAAAAGCAAGCCAGGATCCAAAGAAGTAGAAATCATTTGGTTCGGCACGGCGACTGCGAGATTTTATTTTCGTATCAAAAGCTCTGCCGCCTTCAGGATAGTCATAATCAACAAAATTATCTTGTGTATGGCAAAAGTCTTGCCAATATTCCAAGAGATAAACTAGCTGTAGAACGCTAGCAGAATGTATCGAAAACCATGGTATCTGGTGCTGTTTCACGAAATGGAAAACTTCCTCTTCTTTTCATAGAACCTAACGTAAAAATCAACACTGAATATAACAACGACCAGGTTTTGTAGAACCATCTACTTCCTCATGTTTCATCGTTGTATGAAAATACATCATATTGTTTCCAACATGACCAGCTCCAGCTCACAAGGCAAAGAATACACAAGCATGGTGCGCGGAAAATTGGCCCAATTTCATTACAAGCGAAGATTGTCCTGCATCTTCACCGGATCTCAACCCACTTGACTTCTGTTTTTGGGGTTATATGCTCCAACATATAGGCATTACGAAAAGGCTTACTTAAGATCAATTCAAGAAACATTTGATTGATTTGTTTTGCTGTAATCCTATTTTGTTTTAGTGACACCTATTTTGAGGCACCCTGTACATTGAAAGGAACATTTGTCATTAGAAATTGTTGCCTAACTAACGGATCAATATTTCTTTTTCTTAGTTCTATAGAGGCTATCCGCTCCTTGTGGCCTTCTCTTATTTTCTCATGCAAATACGAGGTCTTCTAAGTACTTTAGTTTCACATTTTCTTAATATCACCTTTGTGTAGGTCTCTTCTTATTGTTCGAATGCGTACAATGAGGAAGCGGACTCGCTTGCAAGGGTGGGTGTTATGGAAGGTGATTTGTATGAACGACAAATAGCATTCAACGGATTTTTCTATATTTTTCGTAAGATATCACTCGTTAGCTGACAGTATAAATGGAGTAAAGGATATTTGAGGCAATGGCTGCATTCTATCACTCCCAAAGTGTCGAAGAAACGTTGGTTCAGGCAATTGGATGTGGGTTAAGACTTCATTCGTGTAATGTATCGTCTGATGTCTAATCATTATTCATTAAACGCTAATTTGTTCCGTGTTGGGCTGGACGACAGCAATCTTTGTAAATGTGGAAAAGTTTACCAGGACGTACATCACGTAATTTGGTGTTGTTCTGAGCTCCGTGGAGTCAGACCTTAGTTTTCTGATTCCCTCCGGGCTCGAGGTAGACAACCCAATGTACCGATTCGACATTTTGGCTGAATGCGATCTGGATTTCATGAAACTTATTTATGTGTTTCTAACTAATATTGATTATAGATTGAAGTTTGATTAACATGCATGTTAAGTTTAAATTTTTGGGGAATGTGTGCGTCAGTGATTGTGTGTACATATGGGTGTCAATTCTAAAATTGTAATTTGAAGTTCTAGATATCAGAAAAGTATTGTTTCTTTTTGCATTGTTCAAAATTCCCCATCCATAAAATTTTATTTCAAATAACCTTGAAACGACCGCAAGTAATCGGTATTATCCCTCTTACTTAGTTTAATGATTTATCTCTTTTCTATTTAATTTAGTAGTACATAAAACGAAATTATGGCTTTGTGAAGTTGATTCGGTTGAGCTAGAAAAAATAAATATGTTTACATAAAAATGCACCTGCTAAGATTCTCTCGAGAAAAAATTATAGAAGCAGCTGAACATGTTAACTAAAAGCGGACTCAAAGAGGACCCTTTCTAATTAACATGGTACGCAGCTTTTGTCATTTTCTATCAGAAGAGTGAACTTAAATCAAAGATGAGTAATTTAATTAACCAGCTACAAGCAAGCTTTACCGTAGCTGGTTCTCTTCTAGCTCAGATGATTATCGAAGTTGGCCCAAAACTTTTTAATCTGACAAAGTTCCAGGGAGCTGGGTGTTTTGAAGTCTTTTGTTACAAAAACAACATTGTTATCTCTGTAGTAGTCAAACACTAGCCATGCGTAGCGACAGGATGCCAAATCAAGCCAAAATAGCGTCTCGCCTTCGTGAGACCGCAGGAAGATCAGCAGGCGCTTCTGGAGGCACCCGTTTCGGTAAATTTACCTATTCATGGTACCCGTCGTGATATATGGTTAGCTAATAATTCCTTACTCACAGATGTTTGGACTTCGAACTTTTTGGAGTATTTGTTCACCTCCTTCTTTCTTACCTCCTCAGGAACGGCCAACCGTTATGTGACAACGAAAAACTCCTGCCCGGCAATTGCTTTGTGTCCACCAACCCACATAGGAACTCGTAAACCCTTTTCTTGGGCTCCGCCATGGAGGGACCATTGACAGGTCTAATCAAGTTGCAGTTGCCTGGCAGAGGCGAGTTGGTGCTGGATTCTCATTGATTTCTTTTAGCAAATCTCTACCAGAGAACGATTCACCTTTCTACCCTGGATGAAAATCAAAAGGCCCCATCCAAACTACACGATTTTCAGTAAAAACTTTAATTCTATGAATCAATTTACGTTTCTACGAGAACTTCTGAATTTCAACAAACATTTTTATTCTGTTATCTTGTAATCTTGTCAGATTGTTTGGCAATGTTTTAAAATATTCTTTGACAAAATTCGTGAATTAACACAAACTATCTGTACATGTATTTAGGCATCATATATCGAAATTCTTAGTGTTAGCATAACGTTCTACTACTTTTAAACTAAATCTTTCTACTGGAATTCATCACGAAATCATGCAGCAGGAGCTTGCAGCTTTATCATGAGTGTATCAAAAATAAACTATCCACAAACTCTCTTTCAAATTATGTTGAAAACCGGTATTTTATTCATACAAAAAATTGACCCTTTATTGTACGAGGTTAAACTTGAACATAATGAAGACCGGATGAAATTTAAGTTATTCCTTCACGAATTTTCGAACTTTGAATCGAATGCTCTTCATCAAGCTCCGGACAACTGTTGCACGGCATTTTTTGGACGCTTGAGCCCAAATTTTTTTGAACGCCTGCATGTTCCCAGCTGCCTTATCAGTCTTCTTGAAGACCCTCTTCACGATTGCCCAGTAACGTTCGATGGGTCGAAGCTGAGGGCAATTTGGTGGATTGATATTTTTCTCAACGAAAAATATACCCTTTTCCGCAAGCCAATTGAGAGTGGTTTTGGCATAGTGAGCCGACGCTAAATCCGGCCAAAACAGTGGAGGTGTACTATGCTTCTTATACAAAGGCAACAATCTCTTCTGGAGACACTCAGATCGATAGATTTCCGCATTTTTTAGTTCCGGTAGTGTAAAAAATGGTTGACTTCAAACCACAGGAACATATTGCTTGCCATACCAGTACCTTTCGACTGAATTTCTCCACTGTCCGCATGTTCCCAACGACGGCAGTAAAGTATTGTGGACCTGGAAGGGTTTTTGAGTCTCATCGTCCATCAAAACGCATGCCCGGACGCTGCAAAAGACGCGAATACAATTTCCGGGCCCTTGTTGCTGCTCGCTTCTTCTGTTTTGCACTTTGTTTCGAGATTTTCTGCTTCTTGTAGGTCTTCAGGTGGTTTCGCCTCTTGATACGCTGGATCATTCCGACACTCGTTCCTGCTTTTTTGGCCAAATCATGTATTGACATTGATTTGTTCTTCATGATTAGGGATACCACTTTCTGCTCCAGTTTCGGGTTGGAAGAACCGGGTTTTTTGCCTCTTCCTGGTAGCTCATCCAAAGAATAGTGTTCCCCAAACTTATTAATGATGGTTTTAACACTCGAATGATGAATTCCAAACCACTTCGCCAATTTTCGCATAGTAATACTCTTCTCACTTAGCCATGTGCCAGAACCTTAATTTTCACTTCCTTTCCAATACGCGACATTTTCAAAACGCAGAATTTGAACCGTACAAACAAGTAAACAAAAGAAAGCTGACAGTCAAACGCACAGCATGCAGTGTTCAGAGCATAAAAAACCATCACAAATACATGCATGCAACGCAATTGTATATGGATAGCTTATATTCGATACACTCCTTATTTAAAACGTCCAACAATGTTCTAACATCGTCTAACTCGATCATTTTTCACGACGGGTTGAAGCGCCTTTCCAGCTACACTGTGCAGACTGAGCTAAACAACACCGTAAAATAATTCAGCTCAACGCTCCACTACGCTTGGGGACGCCCTTACCGATAATTTGCCAACGCAACTATTAACATGGCTAGCGCATTTGTTACTCCCGACACATTCGACGAGGGAGCGGATACTACCCCGTGTCGTTTTTAAAGGCCCCTTATCCAAGGTCCCATTTCAATATATTGTACATGGATGTGTGGCTCATTTTCATTTCATACGCCATTTTTCTCGCCGACAGACCAAGATTTCTACGAATTCGCTCCTTTCCTACTTTGATACTTACTGGTTTTCGTCTTAGGAGCAGCAGTGCCAGTATTTTTGAAACGGTGCATGATCCTGTACGCAGTTTGCTCAACTTCAAATGCGACAGCTTCCGTCTGATTTCCAAGATTGTGATTCTGCCAATTTGCAAGATCCGAATTTATTCTCTACATGAATCCATTTTTGTTTTCGTGAACTAAAGAACACAAATTCAGTTTGTTGTTTACGAATGAACTGGCAACAAGTCAAACGTACCGAGGGGATCACAAAAGAGTGTATCACTTACATTTTGCCACCCTTTAATTTTGAAGGGGATAAACAATATTACATACATTAAAAACGAACTATTTTGAACACACATCTGAAATAAGTGTCACATTGGCAACTCATAATACACAAACACACAATCAATTTCAATCAGAAGTACCATCCAATCCGTCGCCCCTCGTGATGGCTAATAATGTCTTACGAGAAGCGCTTCTTCTCCCTGCTTCATCTGATCCTATGACCTTTTCTGGCGAAGTTCCATTCTGAGCGCAATCTCGTGATCGCAGCTGCACGGGGTGGCTCTGCACGAACTACAAGCACCTGTATATACGTCGTAACTCGCGCATCTCGGAGAACCTGTTTTCGGGCATTTCTAATTAGCTGCTATCCTAAGTCCGAGGTGGAACCAATCGCACACAAGCCAATTGTGTCAGCTCATCTTCTGTATAATTTATATTTTCATCCGTTGAAAACCTCGGCAGGCTTCTTCCTCATCTCGTATTCAGAAGACTAAAGACTAAGGTAGGTACTTTCAAGCTAGTCATCTCGATCAGTTCTTCCACCTGCTTCACCCAACCTGGCTGCGTTTGAGGATATTATTGCAACGTCAGACTGTTGTGGTTGGCAATGAGGTGATTATGAGTCTAATCCGTTCTCAGCCCAACTCATTCCTGCTGATCAGGAAGAACGCTATGACTTGATCATAGTTTGATTAACTATAATAGAAAAATCACCCTTCAAGGATGCGTTCTCGCGTTGGAATTAAATTATTCAATTAACGACGTGTTGGCTTTTGCGGCGAAGCAGCGCATTTCGGGGGAGGAGAATTAACTTCATGTTGACCGCTCTGTATGTGTGCTTTGGAGAGATCAAGGTTTAACAGAGAGGCGCTTGCACTTTGGAGGTTGGAGCAGCTAAGTCTAATCTTTTGTGATGGGTGGCTTGGTGGCCTACATTCGGTCGTGTGCTGGTCCGGCCAGCGTCTGTCCGCTTGGTCAAATTGACTGTTGGTTGAAGACGAGGCGAGGTGGGGCCGGATGAAGACAATTTCAGCCAACGGTTTCCGCTGCCGTATGGTCGAAGGCGAAAATTAGCATGATGGGCTTGGGAGATGGAGGAAAACGAAGATCAAAACAGAGACCCAACCCAAGAAAGGGCACTTTGGGCGGGAGGGAAAAGTTGCGCAAAAAATGAAGATACTCGCGCCGAAGGTCTAGGTGCCTCACATTGTAGTTGCGGTAGATCTAAATGATCCTGAGAAGCGGAAGAGGCATGCAATTTTGAATTCATGTGTGAACTCTCCTGGCGAAGAACCGCTCAAGTTCACTAGCTTTGCGTTTGCTCGTTTGTTTACCCATACGGTTATTATACTAGATCTTCTTGATCTCATGAGGCTAGAGCCCTCAAATACGAGATCCAAGATCCAATTACGTCCAATTAGCAAGGTGAACTGAAATATCAACAATCAAGCTTTGTTTCTAGACGAGCAGCAACGGTAACCGACAGCAGGAATTACACTAGACCAATTGCGAGCATCCAATTTGCATTGAATGCCCATTGCTACCTGCGAATCTTCTATCTAAGAAACAGCAGCACATACAAACAAACACTTCAGAACGCCAGGCCATGACTCAAACACACGATTTATGCAACCACTTGTCAGAGAGGGAGATGAGGTGGAAACACACCTAATTTAAATATCATTAGGCATCGCATCATCTGCGCCGTACACGAGCAGCAGATACTCCCGGGCTGAAGCTTCAGGTGATCTTTAATAGGTGTGACATGCCACCTATCACGATCTTCCGCAGTAGTGGGCCGAGTGCAGGCTAGACCATATTCTAACTAGAAAAAAAATTGTTTTATCTCTAGACTTAAATTATCACCGTAGGCTGTAAAGAGCGATAGAACCGCTAGACGACTTCTAAACTTCAATGGGTGGAAAGGGTGATGCAGCAGAAGCGACCGTGTGTACGGTGTGAGGTCATGGCCACGACCGCCCGCCGATTAACAGGTACAGAAAGATGATCTGATGCGATGTGCGGCACGATTTTACAATGTTTACGGGTTCCTCGAATAATGGTGCACTTGGGAATTTAATAGTTTCAGAGCGGCATGAGTGGATTCTGTAAGCTATCGCTTGTTAAATTTAAAGTTTTTAGATAGTATTCCAACCATTTCCTAGGTGCTGCAAAAATCACTTATTTGTAAAGGGTGTTTCGATCAAAATTTGGTCGACTAAAACTTGGTGCATTTCCTTTCATCGTGCATTAAGAAATTTCACACACCTCTCATTTTGAAGATGAGTGCGTGTAGCATCATGCCTTTATTTTGATTTTGAGATTAGCACTTCAGTTTTCAAAATGTCATCGAAGAAAGAGAAGCAACGCATCAAATTGTTGAACAAATCCAAACTACTTTCACGTCAAGTTGGCGATATTGTTGAATGTGGCTAAATCAACTGTTATCAACGTGAATCCTTGACGGTTTGTGCTGTTTAATGGAATACCTGTAACTAGAAATTGAGAAGAACAATTAGTATTTTCCATTTAATACCAACTACCTTTGCTTATCTTGACAGATACGCGTATGCGTAGGCTTCAACCTACCCCGCAGTGGGATGTTAGGCAACAATGTCGTTGGTTCGAGAACCACTGTATACATGCCCTTTTCGCTCAATTTTCCAAAAAACATCTGTTACATTTCCAATCCTGCCGCACACTAGCGGAACTATCAAAACTTTCTCTTCATATCTTTCATTCTAGCCAAAAAACATTGTTGTTCACTCTTGGTGCCTCATGGTGATGAGCGAACATCTCCTTCTACATCATCTTAAAGTTGTCACTACAGAACAGTAAATGTTGAAGTCATGGTTGAAAGCGGAAAAAAATTCGGTTCAAGCGTTTTACAAAATCTTATGCGTGGTATTAGGAAGAAATTTCGGGCTTTTGGATTTAGTAAAGAAATACAATGAAATAAAATTACCTAAACCAAGATTCTACATTGTTTTTTATTCCCAGAATATTTTATGACAATCGATTGAGAGACTTGTCCTTGAGGACGAGTTTAAAGTGATGCAATTTAACTGTGGACACCCTTTACAAGCTAAGTGCTAGACGAGAACCGGGATCAATGTGAAACAAATTTGAGATAGTGTCTTTTCAAGCGGAATCCGAACATTTTGACATGAGACTACGTCAAAAATCTTGATGTTTCGCAAAGATTCGTCGAGAGGAACAAAAAACGATCCGGATTGACCTACATAATAGCGGATTTGAGGCAGCCAGGATTTTAGGCAGGTCGAGGCAGGTTAAGGGCAAGTTTGCTGTGGATGGCCGTTTCAAACTGAAATGGCTGTCAAGACTCGGTTCGAATTATCTTATTTGGCAGGCCATATGCAATTGTGGCAAACAAAAAGCACAATTTTAAAAGTTGATGAAAATCGGGGTATAACTAGTTTGGAGTGAACTGTTTACATGTGCAAAATTATGTACAATCGGTTCAGTGGTTATTGAGATGTCATCGAAACAAGAACAAAATCGCAGGAGAATTTTGCGCGCTGTCATGGAAAATCCGACTGCGACCATGAGATAGATCGGAAGACAACTGGGAATCACCAATACAACTGTGTCTCAGGTGGTAAAATCGATTAAGGAGTCCCAGACGACCTAACTCTGTGAAGGTCCGGAAGGTGTTGGATTATTTCGAGTGTAATCCGAACCTCTCGATTCGCGACGTGGCTCTGAAGGCAAAGTGTTCCGCTTGGTTCTTTCAGCAAACCATGAAACAAGTTGGGCCTCGTGTATTCAAGGTCCGCAAGGCACCGAACCGGCGCGATCAACAAAACACGGCGGCCAAATACCGCGCAAGGAAGCTGTATGTGTGTGGTGTGTGGTTATGGATGACGAAACCTACATCAAGGCAGACGCAAATCAGATACCGGGGCTAGAGTTCCACGTTGCCAAATCACGGTTTGATGTTCCGGAGGACAAAAACAAGTGGAAAGTCGCCAAAAATACTTGCTCTGGCAGGCCATATGCCAATGCGGTAAACAGAGTAAACAGTACATCACAACGGGTACCATCAACAACGAAATTTACCGCACCGAGTGCCTCCAGAAGCGTCTATTGCCCTTCCTGCGGTCCCACGGAGGCGAAACATTATTTTGGCCGGACCTGACATCATGCCATTAACCGCGATCGACGTTGGATTGGTACAGAGACAATAACGTTGTTTTTGTACCAAAAACCGCCAACCCCCCAAATTCACCAGAGATTCGTCCGGTGTAATGATTTTGGGCCATAATGAAGGCCGAAGTTCGAAAATCGTCCAAGGTGTTTATAAACGAGCTTGGAGTAGAAATAAGAATGGATGAAAGTGACCAAAAAGGTCGGCTCCACCATTGCACAAAATGTAATGAGGTGTCTTAAGGGAAAAGTGCTTGCTTTCATCGTTGGATGAAAAATGAATAAAGTTATTATGCCGAAATATAATCCATATGTATAAATTTATTCCCTGAAAGTTTCAAGAAAATCCGACTTAAAATATATTTTTGGCGAACACTTTTGTCTGGTGTATTTTTTTCGAGTACAGGCCTTATTAGGCCACGATGAACATGAAGTTTGTATGACCAAAAGAGTGGCGTGACCACAGTCAAGAATTCCAAGAACGTGGTGAATTCGACCTATTTAAATGCTAAACAAATCAACCTGATATAGCATTTATTTTTCATTTAAAAGATACATGTTATAGAAATAAACCATATTAATTCAATTCGAGTTTCTCGCCCTTCTCCTTGAAAACTTTGCGCAAACGCTTTGTAAACCCATCGCAGCTGGCACGCACGATTTCCTGAGGAATTTGGTCCCAAATATCAACCAAATGTTTTTTGAATCGATCTAAAATAAGCCTTTTTGTATTGGGAATCCCGACAACATCTGGTAAGTTAATTTACAAAGAAGGGCAGCCATCGCAAAGAGCTGCAATCTTAGCAAATGAAGAAATGAAAATAGTTCCAATTACAGAGTATATAAAAAGAGACATCGCTGCTGTCATGCAACAACAACTCTAGGCAAAAAGGTAAATCTATGTTGCTTTAGCATATTAAAAATAAAATATCCTTTCTAAAGATTATTCAAATGGGCTGGGCACCCTTAAAAACGATGATGGTTCTTTTACTTCATCAGTAAGTGAAACTTTAGAATTGATCATATTTAAAAAAAAAAAATTTCATGTTCTGTCATCAGTTCAAGTGAAGACCAAAATATACTTGCATCAAAAGTTGGCCTTGGTGAATCCAGGACGGATGCTTAACTAACAATGAATGTAACGACTGATTTAGATTGAGACAGGCGTGATGCTTGTTCTTTGGTCAGTGCAATATTTACCGATAGAAAAGTTGAAGGGGCGATTGACTCATTTGAACCCTTGAAATCTCCTGGTAGTGCTGGAATATCCTGTACTACTGCAGAAGGGAAATGCAATTTTATTACCAATTGTAACAAAACTATTTCAGGCAAATTTGAAATTAAGCGACAGCGTGGCGACAAGTTCAAGTAACTTTTTATTCCCAAATCTAATAAGGATAAAAGTTCACTTAAATATTATAGGCCCATGCGATTATGATCAATTCTACTCAAAATAGTGGGAAAAATAATTGTATTCATCATACTCAGTTAAAACTCCTCTACACACTTAGAAAAAATCATGTAAATTTAAGTCTACTTGGATGCACATAAAAGGAGCGACCCGTTGGATAGAAATTTGCGTCTGTTCTTAGAATTACAAGCCTACGAAAAATCGAAATGTTAAATTACATGACATGACGTAAAATAAGTTAAGGCGCAGAAAATGAAACTTGACAAATGCGGCTATTGTAAATGGAAACATGAATGTTTTTCGAGGCCAATTTTTATCCCCGGGATCTAGTTCAAATAACGGTCAAATAAATTCTAGATGAGGTTATAAAATTTGATAAATAAAAAAGGTCCTCTATCTCATGGATTGTCATGCTAAAAATTTGCTAAATCTTATCCTGTAAGATTCATTTTGTTTCTTGATTTTTGAGGATGCAAGAAGTTGTCGTCATGCTCAGATTATTGAATACTAAAAGCAAATGAACAATATTTGTTACACTGCGTAACCGTGTTTCACTGAAAAAAAAAAATGAATTGGAAAACATTTCTTTTCCTTTCCAAATTTTCTTTTAAACACTGCAGCTTTAATTATCGAGCATTTCATTTAACGGTGCGAAATTTGAATTATTGTGATCTAAATGTAGCATGAAGTATTCGTTTTATAGTCTATCACGGAATAGAGCGAATTTGACTTGTGTCCTGCCGTGACGCGTGGAACCGACTGCGTTAAAAATGTGTCGGATGTTATGTTGACGCCAAAGACAACGATAATGTAAATTTCAGGTTTTTAAATGCTACCATTCAGTCAAGTGGCTATTTTTAACACTTTACGAATTTAGATTTAAGAATACTAAGTACATTCTAGAAGCTGTAGTAAATCTAGCATTTGGAACTCAATTTTGAGTGTGACAGAATTCATTATTATGGGTTTCAAATCAGGGCTTAACAATACATCAAATTAAGCATACAATTGAGTTTTATTTATGTTTAAGTCTAAAAATATTTACGAGCAACAAGGATTGCATCACTCGTAATATTCATTATTTTTAAGAGTGTAGGTAAGTCTCAGTTTTCTTATAAGGAAGGTAACAACATTGCATGCGGTTGTTACAACCGTCAATGATAAAAACAATGACAAATCTTGGCTTTGATAAGTGTATTGTCGATTGGGTCAACGAGATGTTATCAAAAAGACAAATAAAGGGTGATACGGTCAAAATTTGGTCAAGGGAAAACGCGTGTAAATCGGTGAAATCGTTTATTTAAAAAAATCAAATTAAATTTCTTTTTCAAGTTCAATTAGTATAAAATTCAGGAAAAATATTCAGTTAGGCTTCCGCTTTTCCAAATCCGAATTGCCGGGCCTTACGCTTGACCCCTGCCATCAGATTTTGTACAGCCACCTTGTCCACCTTCTTCGCCGCAGAAAGCCAGTTTGCCTTGAACTGCTGCTCGTCCTTAGCAGTTTTTTGGTCTTCTTTAGGTTCCGCTTGACAATAGCCCAGTATTTCTCAATTGGGTGGAGCTCTGGCGTGTTGGGAGGGTTCTTGTCCTTGGGAACCACCTGCACGTTGTTGGCGGCGTACCACTCCATGGCCTTTTACTGTAATGACAAGATGCCAAATCCGGCCAAAACAGTACGGAACAACCGTGTTTCTTCAGGAAAGGCAGCAGACGTTTATTCAAACACTCTTTCACGTAAATTTCTTTGGTTGACAGTCCGGAAGCTATGAAAATGCTGCTTTTCAAGCCACAGGTACAGATGGCTTGCCAAACCAGATATTTCTTTACGAACTTTGACAGTTTCGTGTGCTTGAAAAATATCTGCTACCTTTCCCCTTCCTTTTGCCGTATAAAACTCCTGTCCCGGAAGCTGCTTGTAGTCGGCTTTGACGTAGGTTCCGTCGTCCATTACCACGCAGTCAAACTTCGTCCAGCATCGTCGTGTACAGCCTCCGGGATCGCGCTTTGGCCGTCGTATTTTGTTTATCATCGCGATTTGGAGTCACTACCTTCTTGTCAGTCGATAGTCCGGCTCTGTTTTTGGCTCGATGCACCCAGCTTATTTGCGGCATCTCGGAGAGATAGGTTAGGGTTTCGCTTGAAACTACCGGCAACTCTCTTTGTCGTCTCAGCGGCTTCCGGTTTTCGATTTCCCCCCGATCCATACTTCCTGGCTGTCGACAAACGTTCCCCAAACACATTAATTACATTTGTAACGGTTGATTTCGCAACTTTTAGCGATTTTGCCAACTTTGCGTGCGAGTAGCTCGGATTTTCGCGATGCGCGAGCAAAATTTTGATACGCTGCTCTTCTTGCTTGGGCGGCATTTTGACAACTGAAGAGTGAATTCCAAAATCAAAATAAGAGCAACATTCTACACACACACACACCTTCAAAATGAGGGGTGTTCAGGTTTTTTAAATGCAAAATTGAAAGACATACGTCAAGTTGATATTGACCAAATTTTGACCGTATCGCCCTTTATCAGCAAATCTCGGAAGCTCATCCATCTGTGTTAGAGCTGTAAAAAGGTCTCCACAAAGAGGCGTACTGTCACCTCTATTGTGGTCTTTAATAGTTGATAATCTCCTCACAAGTCTGAAAACCTTTGGGTTAGAAGTAATTTGCTTCGCAGGTGATATAATCAAAATAGTTCGCGGTAAACATGATTGTACCATTGCTAATAAAATGCAAAGTGCTCTAAATTACATGTCATCGTGGTGTGATAGGGAAGGCTTGAGCATAAATCCTTCTAAAACTACTATTCTGCCCTGGGATGCATAGTAGACGTAACCACCATCGGTATGATTGTTGAGAAAACGCGTTTTTCCGGGTTTATGCTAAAATGCAGAATATACCAACAATTTTGAACAAATGTTCTGTCCATTTGATGAAGTTTTAGTAATAAAAGTGGGCCAGCAAGATAATTAGAATAGTTTCACTTTTTTATCATCTTTAAAACGCATACGCCAACTTATGCGAATAAAGAGGCATACTACTGAACGTTTATTCTCATAGTTTGGCGTAAAAACCAGGCTGCTCTGTTCTGAATAATATGTCGTACATTAGGCTCTCGCCGATTGGCTTCACGAATACCAACGAAAAGTTTCACCCAGCAAAGATCCCATTTGATTTTGACGATATCTACCATCGGACTTATCAATCCAGAAAATGTTCGACTCTTTCAAAGAGCGTCAGTTGAAAAAAAGCAAGAATGTTGCAGTTACAGTTTCTACTGTAAGGTGTTGAGAGACCTGAACATAAAATTTACCCAACTGGGGCATGAAGAGTGGGAACGTTGTCAAGCCCATCGTGTTCACAAAAAGCAGACAGGGCACTCTGCTAAAGCTGATGATACTGATCAGGGAGTATCAACAACGAAAAAAGTTCAATACGAGTTGTGTTTTAGTTGGAAGGATCACGGACGAGCGATTGCTGGGTGGAACGTGTACAATAAATGATGACGTAAATTTCAAAACCCACTTGCTAGTTCCTTATGCAATTTTACTACCTGTGGTTTTGATTATATATCAGAATTCCAGGCTCATCCCTTTTCACTTTCTCGCCAAGGAAAAAAATCCATCAATTCTATCCCATTTTCAGCTCCAAATGGTTATAAAGGCAGTATGAGGGACAGTATCACTGATCGTAAGGAACCGGCCAGGTGTTTTCAGAGGTCGATAGATGGCAAGTATGTATGTAATCTCTAATCTGCTTTCCCTGGTGCATTCAACTCCGCGTACAGCCACCCGTGATGTGTACGGTCAGCTATGCATATCTATGGGTCAACATATATGTGGAGAGACGTCATTCATGCGACCAAATGGTGCTTACGCCAAACCGTTCTTTTCAATTTATCTCGCAATTTTTCAAACAAACTTTTTTTATTTTGACTTGGAGGCAATGTATTATAGGGTAAAGAATGCAAAAAAACAAAAAAGTGAATTTTGGTCGTCTTGGCGCTTACGTCAACTATGCATCCCAGGGCAGTATTGTGCCATTTACACGCAAGAGACAATATTTGTTTCAAAACTTAAGATTGAAAGGTACGCACTTGAAACTTTTAAATAAAGTCAAATACCTTGGAGTATTCCTTGACAGTAAACTAAACCGGAACTTTCGTCGAGAGCAGACAATCAACAGTGTGACAAAAGCTCTATGGATAGGTAGAAAACATTTATTTATTTATTTATTGATATAATTCCAACTGACTTAACATCTTATTGGCATGTAATGGAGAAAAGCCAAGTAGCGTGAAAACCCCCTAGTTTCACCTAGTTTCACCTAGTAGCACTTTTGCTGCGAAAACTGCTTGCATGCTATAATGTTTCAATTCCCAAGAGTGACCAACGATCCTGGTCCCTAGCAGCACACTTGTGTCAAACGAGTCAAAGTAACTTCAATTTGACTCAATTAAGTCACAATCAAGTTGTTGTAACCAATTATGATAGCTATGTGTTGCTTGGGGTACGCAGGCAGATTGATAGGATCATTCGACGGCAGATGACGGAGAGCATAATTGATAATTTTCTTTGAACTGCTTCAATCCTCGCAATCCAGATTCTTTGATACGGGAACCACACCAAGGCTCCAAATTCCAGAATAGAACGCACGAGAGAGCAGTACAATGCTTTCAGACAGGTGGGATCACGAAACTCGTCGGAGATCCTAAACATGAAACTGAGCTGTCTGTTTGTTTTGGTTATCATATCCGTGTAGTGTTGTCTAAATGTCGAAACGGAGTCAAGCGTGATTCCAGGGTCACGAACAGTATGAACTTTCTGCAGGGGTTGATTGTTCATTATGTAATCAAATGCAATGGGGTTCAATTTTCGATGGAATGTGATAATGAAGAATTCTTAACACTCAGAGTGAGGAAATTCCTAGATCACCGCTCTTCAAAGCTCTTGATCAAGTGCTGTAGTCGCAAGCAATCAGCGAAGCATCGTACAACCACATAAGTTTTCACATCGTCTCCATAGAACGACCTGCAGTTAGGTGGAAGTATCAGTCCAAAATTGTTGACGAAAAAGAACAGCAGTGGTCTCGAGTTGCTTCCTTGAGGTACGCCCGTCATATTAGTAAAGTAGTTCAATTGAGCTGAGCCGATCTTAACACAGAGTATCCTGTCCGTTCAGTAAGATTTAAACCACGGACCTAAGTTATTTGACACACCAAGTTTGTCTAACTCTGCCAAAACTATAGCATGGTTGACCCGGTCAAAAGCAGCCTTGAGATCCGTGTAAACAACGTCGACTTGAGATCCAGTTTCCATATTACGGAGATGTAGAGTCCATGTTGTTCATTGTCTGCAACTAGCAAACAACAAGTCGTTGACGATGATCTTGAAGACTTTTGAGCAGGCACAGAGCGATGTAATTCCTTGATAATTTGAGGTTTTTTTAGGGGGAACTGCCAATTGACTTAAGACAAAGATTGGCTTAAACCAGTAAAATCAGTTCTACGGAAATTCAGGCCATGTGTATCAACGATGTTATCTAAGGTTATAGATACTGATAGATTGATAGTAATCTCCAGCGCAGGCTGATCGGCGTCGAGGTTACTTAAAGGTTCGGAGGCTTCGACAACAGCACATTCCATTGCGGCGGCTTCATTTGCCAACACAAGATCAAGCAGTCTCGAGTTACGATTTAACGTTGAATTTATTTGCGTTAAATTATGGAGGCTAAATCCATCGATCAAAGCACAGCAGACGGGTGGCATATGCGAACAAAAAACGTAAATTGTGGGATGACCAATTATTGGAACATTCCAGACTAACCCAGGCTGGTTATAATCGCCCAATAGTAAAGCATAGTCGCTGTGATCTAAACGTAAGTAAAGTAAGGTAAGTACATGGCGCCGATACTTAACTTCCTGAGTGGAGTTGTAATCTGGACCCAGGTAAGCAATGGGAACTAAAGCCAAAAATGATCCATTGGATTTATTCGGAAATGGTGAAACCCAAGATAACCTATGCTGCATTGGTCTGGTGGTCAAAAACTAAAGAAACGGTTGTACAGAGAAGGTTAGAAAAACTCCAAAGGCTAGCAACTAGTTCAATTACAATGAGAAGTACACCAGCAAAGGCACTGGATGAATTGCTTTTCATGTTACCATTGCATCAATACATACAATTAGAAGCTGAAAAGAGCGCTCTAAGGATCAGAAGGTTTATGATCCTTTTTGAAGGTGATCTAATAGGAGATCTAAGCATTCTAAAAATTGTTAGATTTAATCCTTCAGTTATAAACAACGAATAATGGATGGAGAAAAAATACAATGTTAACGGTTCGTATGAAGTTATTGATCCTGGACGTGATTCGTGAGAACGAGGTGGTCCAAACCTCCGTCAAGGATCGATAGTATTCTATACAGGCGGTTCGAACCCAGAACAATCAAGTGGGAGCAGGTGTACCTGGCCCAGTGAGTAAAATATGACTCTCAATGGGTAAGTGGCCAACTGTATTCCAAGCTGAATTTCAAGCAATTTTGGAATATTCTGATATATGCTTACGCAGAAACTATACACTGAAAATTAGGAACGACTAACAAATCTATTCGTTGTTTTCTGCAACGAAATTGATTTGTACATTTTAAGAAGCTCCCTTCGTATTTAATGTCACACGTGCAACTGTCAAAAGCACTAAGCATGTGTTGACATAGAATGAACATTTGTTCATTCTACGAAAACGATACAAAGAGCTACGAGTAATTTATTTCCAATAGAAAAGAAACGTCTCTCTGGTGGTCCTATATTTTTAGAAAGAGCTGTTATTGAGTCCGTGGTTGATCTCACTAGACCATATTGACTCGTGAGAAGCTAATTGATAATTGTGCATGGCGTTTGAACTCTCGACAGAGCTTTCATTTCTATTTTGGCATAAATTAATGATTCTCGCCATTTTAGCAGGAACGCCAACATTAATGGGTACGATCGAAGAGAAGCAGTGATTGGCTGGTCTTCACGAAATCACGTTTGTGCATTGTACAAAAGAGGTGTATGGATAGTATTTTGTTCGACAAACAATATGAATGTTTCATACGATTTACGAGACATTTGTTCTATGTACAAAATCTATGTTTACGAAACGAGTGAAAGTTAATTTACGAAAATAAATTTTCAGTGTAGATATTCAAATATATGCATTATGTCGGACAGCCAAGCAACTCTAAATGCTTTAAAGTCAGCAACATGCAATTCCAAGCATGTTTGGGAATGAGTTCAATCACTCCAAAAGTTGTCTTGTAGTAATCAAGTCAATTTGTACTGGATTCTTAGCCATTGTGGAATTGGAGGAAACGAGAGAGCTGATGAACTAGCAAGACTCGGATCGTCTCATCAGTTCGTAGAACATGCATATCGATGTAATATTCAGTGTTGATTTTTACGTCAGCTTCTATGGAAAGAAGAGGATGTTTTTCTTTTCGTGAAACGGCGCTAGATACCATGATTTTCAATACATTCTGATAGCGTTTTACAGCTAGTTTATCTCTTGGAATATTGGCAAGCATTTTGCCATACACACGATCATTTTGTTGATTATGACTGTTCTGAAGGAGGAAGTGCTTTTCATCCGAAAATAAAATCTCGCAGTCACCGTGCCGAACCAAAAGATTTCTGCTTCTTTGGACCCTGACTTGCTTTTGTCAACTTGCTCCGTCAACCCGTGAACCCTATTGTTTCTTGTACGGCTTGCAATTCAGATCATGTCTGAGGAGCCTGAGTTCATTAAAGCAGTGGACATTTGAAATTGTTTGATCTTTTTCTTCGTTCTGGCAGTTCGTCTGACACCTTCTTTGTGTTGAATATGGACATTTCCAGTTTCCTTGAACCGTTTCAAGGTACGAAAAACAAAACGCTTACTCACTCCGAACTCTTTAAGGCTATTGAATATCTGACACGGTTTAAGCTTTTGCAAATGTAATTTTAAAACTTGCTCCAGTATGGCTTCCCTGGTTGCTGATAAATATAAATAAACGGAATCGCTTATTTATCGTCAGCGATAAGCTGCTAAAAAAATACACTCAAAACGGGTACAGGTATACCTCGATAGTACGTACATCAACTTCATCACTTCAAATCAAAATTGCATAAAAACTACTGATTACACTAGAAAACTAGTACAACCAAAAGAAAGAACAGAAGTTTTTCTTTCTTTTGGTCTTATTAGATTTCAGATGCAACCAGCAGTTTTTATGCAATTGCAATTTGAAATACGAAAGTTGATGTACGTACTAACGAGGTATACCTGTATTATCAATTCCGCTGTTGAAATTACCCAGTTGAAATAAACCAAGACTGAAAAATGTGACACCTATTGTGAGACACACTGTATTTGTAGATCTTTTTCAGCTGCTTTGAAGCAGAGTGCTCAGAAAGTTAGTTAATATAGCTGGAAATGTTGCTTGGGATGTAATAACAACTATTGTCATTTCAAAAGAAGTTTCGCCTAATTCAAATGTTAGCAAAGAATAATGTTAATCAGCCTCAACCTCCACAAGGTGCTGCGTGTGCTGCGCTATGTACTTAAGGAAAGTATCAATTACCAAGCACACACTTTTCCACGGAGAGTGATTCAAAAACAAAGTAAAGCTAACTATCCGTAAACATCGAATTTGCATACATATTCATATGTATTATGCTTTGTGCGTAATAATAAGAGATAGATCATTCATTCAACATCGCAGTAGACGGAGACCGGGCATTAGAGCTCAAATGGATGTTCTTATTTGCTGTTTGCCCGCGCATCGAACGAAGAAACAACACAGCAGCCATCGTAAACAAACGGCCACTCACTATTCAGCGAACATGCGTTGTACATACTGAGAGTGAGTGATGATAAGGAAAACGGGAGAGGAGCAGAGAATCTGCGAGAAATAGCGTGTCTCGCTCGGCTACGATCACCAGTGCTGCCGAAACACTGTTCATGCTGATTTCGTTTGTATTCAATATTTTTCAATTAAATCTTTTTAAGTTGATATAAGATTGTAAGAGTGAACATTAAAAGCTTTACAGCCCCAACTAAAGTAGGGAATTAAAAACAAAATGTCTTTATTTCTTCCAGTACACTCCAACAAAAAACCACTCTTTCAATTTCTTCCTCTCTCGAATCGGACCGGAAAAGTCCACGCTCTCGCCACATCTACTCTCCCATTGACCACATATATTAACGATCGTACCGTTTGAATCGAGTGCAGTGTGTTTCGAGAGATTCGGTCGTTCGTTTACGGGTAGTCCGGCATTATTGGGACGTGTGTGGCATCGAGATTACGGTTTCCAAAACCGAAAACAATCGAACTGATAAGTCTCGGAAGGCGTCCTGAGGAGTGAGTTCAAGTTCAGCTGATAAGCGCGTGCCGAGTTGTGGATAAGTTTCGGTGCTGAAAGCTGTGATAATATTAGGGAAATTTTTTGGAAACACCGGAGCATCATGAGGAACCAGTTGATCAGTCAGGTGAGATCATTTCTGCTGTATTCATCGTCGTATTTTTAGCCAGAAGCGGCGATTGACTCAGATGCAATTTTGGTAATTTCTCACTGTCCTGTTAGTTGTGAGTCAGAAAATTCTTCTCGAAACTTTTCCGCAACCGATCCGTTCGCTTGCGGTGGAATCGGATGGCGTGTGAAACTATTGCCCTCGTCGGTAATGGATAGATGGATGAAGAGGGAAAACACTTGCTGAAATTTGCTGTTAGTGGGTGAGAACACATTTCCTCCTTTTCCACGAACTCCGAAGATCTTGTTGGATATGTGTGAAATCTGCTCGTTCCCGTGGTTGAAAAGTGATTCTATAACGCATCACCACCCGCCTATTTGAAGAAAAAAAAAGAACCGGACAGTTTGGGGGTTTATTTTTAGAGCCGTGAGTTTATTTTCAAACGGTGAGGTGCGCTTCGGACTGTGCACTATGGAAAATTTGCACTCCTTGGTTTACCTGAGCTGTCGGCAATAGCAAACCTAAGATATAGCAGAATTGCTCGTGTTGATTATGATTGTCTCCAGGAATGTAAACAACGCTTGAGAACAACCTCCAATTTTCAGTTCCATTCGATAACATTGTGTTTAATTACTTTTGCGATAGGCACTTGCATTGGTTTTTGCATGACCTTATCAAATGAAACGTAACTATAACTTGAGGCTTATCTTATCATCTAGTCGAACCATATGCAATATACGGAAATGAGTAGGTTAGAAGAAGATCTCTATTGCTCTCAGATGTATCAGAAATAATATTTTCTACCAATGACCATACGAATGTGCTTTATTAATATTAAATTTAACGATCATTTACGTTTAACGATCATGTTTCATGATGACATTAATTTTTGTAAACCCTACTCTTTGTTCAGAAAATATGCTCTTATCAGCTCTTGATAGAACTAAATTAATAACATTTCAATACAAAATCTTCACGAATCAAAAAAAGAAAATTCATCATGTTCAAATAGATTTGATATCTTACCGAAGGAAAACCGAGTAGTTCTTTCTTATCACCATGTATGTTTAAACTGCCAATCATATTTAAATGGTTAGGTAATTATGCAAACGCTTGCTTCCCGAACAAATGCATTTATGCGCCTAAGGCTTAAGTTGACAAGTGCGCGAAAACTAGCAATTCTACTTCAAATCACCTCCACCCTTTTAATGTACTTTAATGACATCTTTCCGGCGCATAGCACACAATCATCAAGCAGCAGAGACATAACCAATCTAAACAACATGCAAAATCACATGAATCTCGTGCCACTCAACGATCAACCTTACTCTCCCTTGAGCCGGTACGCCTGTACAAGTTCCCCTAAAAGGAAACCACTCCGTAGGTGGGTTATTGCCTGACCGAATACTTATATGGTCATATACACCCGATAATCGCATAACTGTCCCAAACGAACGGGAAGCCACGAAGAGATGGACCAGTTATGCGATCATATGCAGTAGGAGGTAGCCGGCTGACATGGCTGACGAATCGGCCAACCGAATCTTTGACGCCACCTTCCATTTAGTCCCCTGATTGTAATTTCAAATTAGCAGACCTTCCTAGCATAAGCTGCTGACCGGTCACTGGTTCAGCACGGCGAGGGGCTTAATTGTTGAGGAAACTAACCGACTTACCGTAGTAAATAATGTAGCGCAACGTCCAGCTTTTTGAATATACATGTTTGAATGATGGAATGCTCTCTTTGCTTGGATGCACTCTGACCGTTGAAGGTCAACGTGTCGCTTCAGCAATTAGCAACTACCTAAAACCTACCGAAGTGACCTACTGGAGCTTGGTGTCGGCGCCTAGCAACACATAATTTGGACAGTGAAAGTTGTGCAATTGAAATTGGAACAGTATGTTTTTAGTCGACCGGTGTTTTATGCGTGTTTAGAAGTATAGCACCGTCAAACTGAGGGTTTTGGTTTTAATAAATCAAGTGCGCGGGAGAGCGTTTAAAAGGAGTCTAGTGTGATTTTCGAATGGGTCGTGTTGAGAGGCGATGAGGGTAAAATGCTATTTACTCTTATAAATTTCTCAGGGTTTTTTTTGCTTTACGATATATTCGAGGTATCATTGAAGGGGACAATTGGAGGATTTGAGTCATCGTTCGTCTATGGTTTTTATATATAAGGGTTGGTAAACCATATTTTCGCGGTCAAAAACGCAAAATTACGCTTTAATTCAAAAATTATTCGCTCTGCAAGTTGAATGTCTTCAAAGTCAGTGGACGTGAAGTTCCATTCCATTCTTGTCAATAAACGGAGGAGCACACCCTTCAAACAAGAGTTGTAAAGTGTGGAAAACCAACGATGGTTATAAAGCCTGTCCACGTTAAATTTCGGACACTTTTCTTTCACTGCAGATTTTGAATTATTTCACGGGTCGTTGGAAAATTTCACTAATATGACAGCTGAAACTCTTCACTTTATTTCGTGGTACAATATGTTAACATTCTTGTTGCATTCTGTAAAATTGCGCCGAATCAAGTGGAAGTGCGCAAACGCATTTTCTACAAACGGCAGCAAAATCCGCATTTATCGGTACGCGATCATGCCAAGAAACTGAAACTACCGAAAAGAACCGGGTTTGATGTTTGCAGATCATTTGGCCAGCGCTTGACTGTGGATCGGAAGGTTGAAAGTGGAACAAATCGAAAAGTATGCTCCCGACAAATGGACAAGAAAGTGGTAGCCAATATTGAGAAAAAATCCTTATCTTTCTAGACAAAATGTGGCTCGCAAATGCTCAACCGCGATGACAAGCAAAATTTCACTGCCAAAAATCGTGCTAAGGAGCTTTATACCAATGTTTTGCAAACTTTGTCTTGTATCATAATGGACGACGGAACATTCGTACTCGAAGACTCTAAACAGCTTCCGGGTCTGGCTTTTTATACTGTAATGCAAAGGAACGCCAGTGCCAAGCATTTGTGGACTAAAAAAGTGTCCGAATTCCCGCAGAAGTATTTGAATTGGCAGGCCATATGTAGTTCTGGTCGAAAATCTAAAAGTTTCGTCTCTACCGGCACTATTAATAAGGATGTGTATGAGAAAGAATGTACAAAAGCGGTTACTACCGTCTATCAGAAGCCACGACTCTCCTGCGCCGTTTTTTTGACCAGCAACGATTCGTTTTAGTCCAGCCCAATGTATGTCCTTTGATGAGCTCTGGAATTTAGCAAAGGTGTTTACGGCATAGCATAGATCCCGTCGTGACATTAGCGCTAGGTACTGGAGACAATCCAATAGAGTCTTATAAGGCTCGTAGGTCAAGTGTCCTTCAGTTTTCATACACCTTGCATGTTGGTCGATCGGAGTAGAGACTGGGTTGCAATCTTGCATTGCAAATCTGAGTAAAATTTTATCTACATAGGCTTTCTGAAAGATCGTCAAGCATTCGTCAGGATACTGGATATCTAGGCCATGGAAGTTGCTCACCTTACCTATATCCTTCATTTAAAAATACTTGAATAACTCCGTCTTGAGCCATTTTATTGAGTTAGGTCCTTTCCAAATATTAGCATGTCGTCAACATACAAAATTATAAACACATCTTTATCACGACACACATATAGACAAACGTCTGACTTTGTATTCTTGACACCCAATCCTCCTATTTTGACATTGAATCCTAAATTCCAGCTGTGTTCAGCCTGTTTGATGCAATACAAGCTTTTATACAACCTGCATACTTGAAAAATTCCGTCTTCATTGGACGGCAGCTTCATATAAATATCCTCATCCAACCTTCCATTGAGGAATGCTGTTTTGACATTTATTTGATGGATGACTCATTTCTCTTGCTTTCACCATAGTCCAACCCTGGACGTTGCGAACAACCTTTGGCAACCAGGCGAGCCTTATATCGAGACATATTATCTTCGTACTCAATCGAACATGTCCACATGGAATTAATCGGTTTTCTACCGCTTGGAATACCATTACCTAGAGTCCAAGTCTCATGTTCGTGCAAAGCTTCCAGTTCGTCATCATTAGCACGCTTCAATTGAAACCAATCATCACGTTTCTTCAAAGATCCAATACTCTGTGGAACTTCCCCTGATAAATGAGATACTACAAAACTGGTTTCGTAATCACGAAGCCAAGTTGAGCATTCACTTGTCTTCTGACTATTGCGTTGAATATAAGTTACAACATCACCACCATTCCCATCACTATTCGCTTCCAAAAATTCCTCATCGACAGTATCATCAACATCTGCAGAGACTTCCATATCGAAAGCAATAGGATTACAAATGATGCTAGATCATTGGAACTGGAATATCAACCACACAAATATCATTCTTTCTCTCCAAAAATTCATCTGGTTGAATACTTTGGAATAAGCAAACATACTCGTCAAAAATTACATCTCTTGAGACGACAATTCTCTTCTCATCGTTATCCCACTACCGATAACCCGATGCGAAAACGATGACGAATATAGTGAAGATGAGCGACAACTTTGAGTGTAGATGAATTATCTGATGGTAATGGATAATATACTATGTTGTGGTGGTGCGAAAGGGGCCAGTTAACTGTTTATTCCAAGAGACATCTGAAAGAGCATGGATAAAGGGGCAATATTCCGAAAATGTAAGGGAAGTTGGGGATTAAAATCAGCAATATCTCCGTTACCCGACCCGTGCCAGTGGCTGCAACCACCTCCATTCGATTCATAGGAAAATACATAATATCTACACTTAAGAAATAGGCCTATTTTTGCACTACCGCAGACCCCTCGAGCAATAGATTAATCCGCAATATTCGAAAATACGGGAAGTTGGGTCAGAAATATGCCCAATATCTCTGTTTCCTCTGGCCTCGTTGCGGTGGCTAAGCGCCTACTGTTTCAATTCCCTGGGAAATTCTACATAAGAATAGGCCAAGTTTGACTTCTACAGACCCCTCCGACCTTAAATTAATGAACAATATTCGAAAACATTGGGGAAGTGGGGGTAAAATCAGCCATATCTCCGTTACCCGGCCATTCAATTTCTACACGCAAAAAAATACGGTAGTAGAAACTACCATTTCGAAGGTTAAATCAACAATCAATATGCAACTAGCTATTTGAAATTGGTTCACTGTTGTAGACCCCCTTGGTCCAAAATACACCTTGAAGTCAGCACCTTGCTGTATATATTTGCGCCTTTGTTTTGATTTGCTGTGTTATTTTGACAGAATAATGAGAGTGTGTTCGTGTGAGTTCAATATAAAGGCATTATTAAGCAGGACCGAGCTTGGGACCGATATTAACTAATACTGACTGAGCCAAGAAAAAATCGTTTTTGTATGGACCTACTGGATCTTAGAGTTAGTCGTTAAATTGAGCGCAAACACAACAATTTTCACCTGACTATGAATGCGTTTGATTTTTTTCCGTACCTGCGATTGGATCAACCATGGTGTGGTTGATATCAATGTATGGTCTGTCAAATATACCGCAAACGTTGGTTTCCACCATAAATGTAGTAAATTTGACTGAAACTTTATGGTAGTTTAAAGATAGGCGTAGTCGGGTGAAATGGTAGTTTTACTACGCAGTTTTTTCCTATAATAGTGGACCTAATCTTTGACGGTTTATCAATGACTCTCGAGTTTATTTTCCAACTACGCATGGCTCGCAAACAATCGGATTTCTCTCAATGATTGATGGTTCAAAAGCTAACCTCTCAACCATGTTCTTTTGAGCCATTTTCGATAAACTCATCTGATTAAGGTGTCCCATTCTCTTGTGCCACAATGTATGCTTTTCCAGAATCTTACCTGTATACACTTTCGCCTGATAATCTAGCATAAAGGTCCAGGCGAGTCCATTGACTCGCCTCGCTGTTACTAAGATTCTGCCAGATACGGACTCACCTGATTCATCTAATTGTGAGACAGAGATAATGTTTGCATTCAGCTAGGGAATAAAGAGAATGTTATACAGCTCCAAGCGCTGGCGTTTATTGCTCAACGTGATATTTTCCATACGGTTACATTTCGGGACGGCGTCGTCTTATCTGTTCCCGTTTTACCTCTAGACCATCCCACAAACGTTTATACAACGTGATGTTATGGGCCATATGGCGCGTAGCCCCCGAATCGAGTATGATCGGGAACTGAACCGGCATCGAGGAAAGATCCATCTCGCGAACCTGTTGGTTACGAAGGATATTTTCCTCCAAAGCTTCTTCATTACGCGACGGCAGAGGAACCTTTACCATAAATGCACCCTCCTGTCTCGCGAGCATCGCCACATCATTGCGTTTGATCACCATTTTCATGTCCATTGACACCTTTTCCCTAAGTGGATGGTTCTCGTCCGCGAAGCAAGGACGCAGTTCTTCTTGTTTAGCTGACTCCCCATCTACCGTTCCGTAACCAATCACCGGCGCAAAACAAAGCAGTTTGTCTTCTTGTGCCCGGGTTTGTTGCACTCGAAGCATACTACCAACAATCAATGTGCAACTAGCGATTTGAAATTGGTTCACTATTGACTTCGTTTCGAAGTACACCTTGCAGTCTACCTTGCCATACATTCTTGCGCTTTCTTTACCTTTTGGTGCAAGTATCGTTGTTTTTATTTCCTTCACTTCTCTTCTTTATTAAATATTTGAGGTGTATTGATGTGATTTGCGGTCGCGGAAGCGCATCATTAATCATCGCTTGGGACCGAGCTTGGGACCGATGTTCTAGTACTGACTGAGCCAAGAAAAAAATCGTATTCGGGACCTACTGGTCATAGAGTTAGTCTATGATACTACGGTCTTCTTCTTCAGGTTCACATTTTCCAAACTTCTACCCGCCATGGCGACTGGATGGGTTCTTCCGCGGGTCACGAGTGGCAGCTTATCCTTCTTCTTTGATTCTTCCGCGTCCAAGAAGATTCTCTGGAGTTGCTCTTTGAAGTAGTACATCCTGTCGAATCACTGATAGTGCACCCAAAACGTGCTTTGATGTTATGGTATTGCGACTAGCAGGGAGTGTTTTTTTATTTTGTTTATATTTTTATTTTGTTTCCGTTGCAGGTTTGCATAAATTTATCGAACTTAATGTTGCCATTCCTAGAGATGATTTCTCCACTTTTTCAATGGTGCCTACACGTAAAACAAAATGCGATTGGTTTTTTTTTTTTTTTTAAAGTAATAAAAAAAAAAAAAAAAAAAAAAAAATATTAATGAAATGAAGAAGAAATATTTCATTCTAATAATCAAAAAAATATTAATTAATAGTGATATTAATATTTGTATTAATGAAAACAAAGGCGTATTTCGCCGACGAAGAAATCAAATGGTTTAAAAGATGTATTTGTGATGAAAAAAAGAATGAGAAATGCTTCAATGAAGAAAAAAAAAAAATATTAATAATATGAAAAAATTGTATTCATTAATTGGAAAGAGAAATGGTTTAATGAAATTATGAAAGCTAATGACCCGATGAAATGAGAAATGATTTCTATTAATGATAGTAATGAATATTCGGTGGAAATGGTGAAGAATTCGGAAGAAAATTAATGTGAGAAGTGATGAAAGGGAGAAGTGGTATATTATACATTCCTAATTAATGATGAAAGTATTAATGAAATGAAAACCATTTCATGATTGTATTTATGAAAAAAAGAAAAAATGCTCTGTCGAAAATGATTTTGGTGGAAGATGTTCGTCAGGCTACCAGAGAGAAATGGTGATGAAGCAAGTGTCTCGGTCATGGAAGAAAGACCGGAATCCTGTTCGGAAGTGACTGCTGCAATGGTATGTGGTGATTTGCTGAACGAGTGTGGTCGCATAGGTGCCCGACTGTAATCGTGTGGAAGTAATATTTCAATCGGTGATGTTCAATGGTGATATCGGTGAGTCAATGCGAAGAAAATCCATGTGGTAATAGCGCGAAGAGAAGACTGAATCTGAAAACACCACGTATTGAAAAAATTGGCTCAACGCGCGTCACGTCAATGGAAGGTGTGAAAAAACGTATGGTGAGTCGTCGGATTCCATTGGTACCGTGTCAATTCGATGGTCAAACGTATCCAGCAGGCGAAAGAGCGCGGATTCAAGGTCTTCTCAGGTGAGCGATGTGATCAGGTCGTTCGATGGAACCCGAATAACACGCGGTCAGTGCGCCGCGCACACGCCGCACGCACACACACGCCACGAAAGGAAAGAAAGAAGGCTGGAGAAAACGGTGCTGACATTTCTTGATGAGAGAGAGAAAGGGAAATTTGTCAATTGTGTGTGGAAAAAAAAAAGAAGAAAAAAAAAAAAAAAATGGTCGTTTGAATAAGACAAAACAAGAGAGAGAGAGAGAGAAAAAAAGAAAACGACAAGGATGAGAATTATGCTGTGCATGGTTCATGTATCAAAACTTGCCATGCCATTGATAAGAAAAAATGACCTCATGTCATCATCCATTACCATATTGCCCTTTGAAAAAAAAAAAAAAATATGAAGAAATCTAATATCGATATTTTTTTTTTTCCTTGCATACATCTTTTATCTTTGATGAAAAAAAAAATAATCTAAAAAAAATATGATTAGAAGAAAAAATATTTTTTTATCTTGTACGTATCAATGTCTTTTACCTTATACCGGCGCTCTTATTATCATCAGAAGAAGAAGAAATATTTTTGCATCTTTTTATACCTCTTTTTTTTTTTTATATCGTACTCTGTAATATTGAAAAAAAAAAAAAAAAAAAAAAAAAAAAAAAAAAAAAAAAAAAAATAGAACATATATGAAAAAAAAAAAATGATAATGATAATTATTATTTTTTTTTTTTTTTTTTTTTTGCCTTTTTTGTGATGATATTTTTGAAAAAAATGGTGAAAAAAAAAAAAAAAAAAATAAAATCTTATTTTTTTTTTTTTTTTTTTTTCAATATTTTTTTTTTTTTTTATATTTTTTTTTTTTTTTTTATTTATTTTTTATTTTTAAAAAAAAAAAAATATATATATTTAAAATATATATATATAATATATATTTTTTTTTTTTTTTTTTTTTTTTTAATATAAAAAAAAAAAAAAAAAAAAAAAATAAAAAAAAAAAAAAAAAAAAAAAAAAAATTAGAAGAAGAAAGAAAAAAAATAATATCTTTTTTTTTGTCTATTTAATGATGAAAAAAAAAAAAAAAAAAAAAAAAAAAAAATATATTTGTAAAAAAAAAAAAAAAGAAAAAAAAAAAAAAAAAAAAAAAAAAAAAGAAGAAGAAAAAAAAAAAAAAAAAAAAAAAAAAGAAAAAAAAAAAAAAAAAAACTTTTTTTTTTTTTTTTTTTTTTTTTGAAAAAAAAAAAAAATAAAAAAAAAAAAAAA
>JASCZW010010529.1:0-36263 GCA_034211315.2 Aedes japonicus | reverse complement strand
TGTCTTTCTTTATTGCATCTTTACACATTGTTAAAACGTGTCATTAGCTCAAAATTTTTCTTAATCGGGCATGGTGGAGAGGTGCCTCTAATCAGCTTTCGAATTTTCTGAAACATCGGTTACTTTAGAGTTCATAAAGACTGCAACTTTAGAGTGAACAACAGAACCCATGTGACCTCAAATCATGGGTGGAAATCCATTTTATAAGGACCTTTCACTGTTTAATAGAAGCAGTTGTGATGAAGGTTTGCCAAATCATAGCTTTCTTACCAAATTTTTCAACTTGAATGGATGTCTCAGACTGGTTCAATACATTTCCTTTGTCTACACAGAAACAAAGCCGTTCATGAAAATGAAATCAGACCGTGAACTTGTTCACTTTTTCATGATTTTTGCCTGAAAACGTGAACTAAATAGTTCCCGATTACGTGATTGAGTTCACGGTGTATTTTTGCTTGTTCTCTAATTCATGACTGCCGTTCACGAATCTGGGCACGGATTTTTTTCCGTGTACCGTCTAATATTGTGGCCCCTTCAAGGATTTGTAGTCAAATTTCACATAGGTTTCGTTATCCATGATTAAACAGTCCGAATTCCCAACAAGCATAGTTTTGTGCAACTTTTGAACTCTGGGCCTGATCGATGCTTCTTGTTTTGGACTCCGTTTCGGCTGCTTCTGCTTAAAGAATCAAACGTTCCTTGGCACAACGAAAGTTGGATTTCGAAGTGCCAAGTTTTTAAGACACAACCCGCTTTGACTCCTCATTCTTGTGCTCGAATGGCTACCTTATATGTTTATCCAAACGAGAGTTGTCAGGACTTTTCTTTCTACCCGATTTCGGCGGGTTATCCGCACTGGACTTCCTGATCGCTGTTTGCACGGTTTCCTCACTTATTGCTTCATTATTGTCAGCTTCCTCAGCAAAATTCTGGGTTCTATTTCGACCTTGTTTCGTTGAAAGAACACGCATTCTGAAGAAGAAAGTTGGAAACGATTAAACCGTTAGACAAGTGCTGAGAGATAAAGGTTAACAGCAGGATGCAGCCGTCTCGGACTGCGTCCATTCAGCTATCATATCTTAGCTTCTCTTCGTGACCTTTCTTGCTCCCGGTAGTGTTGTCTGCTTCTTTTCTTCCGCTTTTCTGCTTTCATTTCTTTTCATCCTCTTCTGCTTTTCTTCTTACGCATTTCTTCTTCCGTATCCCTCCTTCTGTTTATCTCTTTTTGTTTCTCTCCCTCTTTTTCCGCCTATCTTGGTGTGCTTTTCTTTTCCACTTTTCTTCTGCATCTTTTCCTTTTTTTCTTCTTATATTCGCTTCTTTTCTTCCGTTTCTCGCTTTTTGATTCTTTTATTCTGCTTTTCTTCATCCGCCTCTTTTCTTCCGATTGTTTTCTCCTGTTTCATTTCTTTCACTTTTTGCCCTTCGCTTTTTACTATTTGTTTTTTTAATTTTTTTCTTCTATTAATTTTTCTTTATTTGCTTCTATTTTTGGCAGCTTCCCCAACCAAATTTCGGCTTCTATGTTGACGTTGTTTTGCAGAAAGTATACGCATTTTGAAGCAAACTGATGGAAACGATTAAACCGCTAGACAAGTGGTGAGAGATATCTATCTATTATTAGATAGATTAGATAGAGATAGATTATCTATTTCTACACATTTCTAATTTTTTCTTCATACGTACTTTTTGTCTCTCTCAGCTCTCTCAGTTTCTCTTTTTCAGCCATCATTTCTTGGTTTTTCTTCGTGATCTTTCTTGCTCCCGCTCACAATCAACTTCATCTTATTGGCGTCTTTTCTGCTTGCGTTTCTCTTCATCATTTTCTGCTTATCTTCTTTTGCATTTTTTCTTCAGTGTCTCTCCTTCTGTTTACCTTTTTTTTTGTTTCTATTCCCCTTGTTACGCTTGTGTTAATGTGATTCTCTTTACCACTTCTCTTCTTCTGCATCTTTTTTCTTTTTTCTTCTTTTTATATTCGCTTCTTTTCTTCCATTTATCGCATTTCGATCCTCTTATTCTGCTTCTCTTCTTGCGATACTTTTCTTTTTGTTTTTCGCTTTTTTTCTATTCAATTTTTTATGTATTTTATGTATAGTTTTTCGTTTGTTTGCTTCTATTTTTGGCAGCTTCCTCAGCGAAATTCCGGGTTCTATTTCAACGTTTTTTTCGCTGATAATATACGCATTTTGAAACAAACCTGTTAGAAACGATCAAACCGCTGGACAAGTGGTCAGAGATAACGGTCCTGTTGTTTATCTTTATCTCTCATAACATGTGCCATAAAAAACCACTTGCAGCCATAAAAAAAAAACAAGTTATCAATTACTAAAAAATGGCAGCGGTTTCTGACTGCTTCCATACTATCTGGGGGAGTCTTTAATAGTTTTTGTTTATTTATTTTGTTTTTACGACACTTCACACCAGAATGCATTCGTGGCGGTCCAGCTTTGCTCCATCAATTATCTATTTCTACACATTTCTCATTTTCTTCATATACATTTTTTGTCTCTTTCAGCTCTCTCAGTTTTTTTTTCTGCTATCATTCCTTAGCTTCTCTTCGTGGCCTTTCTTGCTCCCGCTAGTGCTGTCTGCTCACAATCTTCCGCTTTATCTTATCCGCTTCCTTTTTCCGATTTTCTGCTTCCGTTTCTCTTCATCCTCTTCTGCTTTTCTTCTTTCGCATTTCTCCTGCCGTGCCTCTGCTTCTGTTTTTTTTTCGTTTCTATTCCTTTTGTTCCGCTTTTCTTGGTGTGATTCTGTCTTCCATTTCTCTTCTTCTGCATCTTTTCTTCCGCTATTCAATTTTGCTTCTGTTATTTCGCTATGTTTTCTTCCGTTTCTCGCATTTCGCTTCTCTTTTTCCGCTTCTCTTCTTATGATATTTTTCTTTCGCACCTTTTCTTTCATTTCTTGTCTTTCGCTTTTTGTTTTCCACTTTTTCTGCCATTTCTCATCTTCCGATACTTATTTTCGTTACTTCTTCTTCCGCTGTTTTTTTCTTCCGTTTTTCATCTTCCAATACTTTTTTTTCGCTTTATTTCTTCCTTTTTTTTCTCTTTTTCATCCTGTTCTTCTTATCATTCTTAACCAATGAACGATTATTATCTTTCATTCATTCTCTTCTTCCGGTTATCATTTTCTGCTTGTGTGCTCCGGCTAATATGCTTCTATTTTTTTTCTATCGCTGCACTTCTTCCGTTTGTTTGCTTCCGCTGTACTTCCTTTCCTTGGTTTCTCGTCTTCCACTACTTTTCATTTGCTTCTCTGTCTATACCTCTTTTTATACGGTTCTTTTCCTCTGCTTCCCTCCTTCCGATTCTCTTTTTCCGTTTCATATCTTCTGCTTCTCTTTTTCCGCTCTTTTTCTTCTGGTTTTTTTTTCTTCCGCTTCTGCTGATTCTGCTTAACTAATGAGGTTTTATCTTTTTCCTTGCATTTTCACTGAATTTTCATCCTCTCTCCAACATTCCAATTTTTGCTTTTACTTTTTCGCTACCTTGCTTTACTTCTGTTTTCACATAACATTCTGCATCCCTATTTCTATTCGTTTCTTCACATTGAATACATTTTGTGTGATATTTTCCGCTTCGTATTCACTGGATCCTCTAAATCATCTTCTCTCTTTCAAATTCATCGTTTGTTTCATTTTCATGCTCTTCATATGTTCTTTTCTGTCTCAATTCTCTTACATCGTCTAAGTAATCTTCTCTGATTCTCATTTATTTTCTCTTCCTTCATTATTTGATTCTCATCATCGCCGTATTTTCACTTTGGCTTCTTCAACGTTCTGAATTCTTTTACATTTCCTTCATTCCACTTTTTTCTTCAAGGTCATCTTTCTGCCCACTTCTTTTGCAAATTTCTGAATTCTCTTTTTTCGCCATCAGCATTTTATTCTCTTGATCTTTTTCTTTATCATCGCTATCGTTGCTTCGAACTCATTTGATTTTCTTACGTTTTCCGCCTTTTCTACTGCATCTGCACCAACTTCCACAGTTCATCCGATTCTCACTTTTTTACTCTTACTTCTCCTCCTGTTTCCAATACGCATCGGTTTCAGGCAGAAACTTCAGCAATCGCTTTTCGTTGTCATGTTCATTATGCAAGTTAGTCGGAACGATTTTGTATTCCGTTTTAGCTACTTTGAACTGCTGCGCAACAACCGCAAACCGGTTGAGTTGATTTCTTCAATAGAAATTCGTGCGTAAACCTTTGTATGTCCAAAGCGCCAATGGCCAATCCAATTGAGCTCAAATCTGGCATTGGGTTATATTTTTGGTTAAAGAAACTTGCGAGCAATGTTGTTAATTGTAATTCGATAAAATTTCCCATACATTCAATTGGCACTCTGCTGAAGAACTATTTATAGCTATTGATTTAAGATTAAATCTTCCTCGGGTATTTAAAAATTCCATATTGATCAATATTGACCCGGATTTTAACCCTTTCTTTTGCCTGTCAAGTTGACGGATTCGCTCGTGCCTTGACCTTCCCCACAGTGGAATGTAAGGAATGCGTGCTTGGTTTGATTTTGATGTGTAAACTGAATTACATACAAAACTTTCCAGACTAGGTGTCGAGAGCTGTCGTCTCCAGCAATGTTTCTCAGTGCGTAACGAATCGTCTTTTCATATTACCATATTAGTTCCAAATCATGCTGCAGAGATGGCGATGCAGTCTATCTTTTCAAAATGAAGCGCTAGAGAGTTGATGTCTTCGACAAAGTTTCTCAGTATGTCATTTGTCGTGTTTTGACATTATCGTATTAGTTCCAAATCATGTCGCAAAGATGGCGGTGCAATCTATCTTTGCCAAATGAAGTGCAAGAGAGTTGCCGTCTTCAGCAATCTTTCTCATTATGCCTATTGTCGTCTTTTTTTTTATCAAATTAGTTCCAAATCTTGCCGTAGAGATGGCGCTTTTGTCCATCTTTTCCAAATGAAGCGCTAGAGAGTTGCTGTCTTCAGCAAAGTTTCTCAATATGCCATTTGTCGTCTTTTGACATTATCATAATAGTTCCAGATATTGCCGCAGTGATGGCGGTGCAATCTATATTTTCCAAATGAAGCTCTTGAAATTTGGCGTCTGCGGCAAAGTTTCACAGTATGTTTTTTGTTGTCTTTTGAAATTATGACATTAGTTCCACATCTTGCCGCGGAGGTGGTGGATAGGCCATATCTGCGGTACGATCTGGAACTAATGTGATTATTTCAAATATCTTCATTTTCTCTTCAACTTTGCTGTAGACGACAATTCTCTAGAGCTCATTTGGCAAAGATAGACTGCAGCGCCATCTTTGCGACACAATTTGGAACTAATTTTATAATGTCTAGTGACTACATTTTACTTTCTCATCAATATTACCCAAAACGGCAACTCTCTAGAGCTTCATTTGGCAAAGGTAGACTGCAGTGCCATCTCTGCAGCAGGATTCGGAACTAATATGGTTATATCAAAAGGCGATTCGTTACGCATTAAGAAACTTTGCTGAAGACGCCGATTCTCTAAAATGAGTAAGGAATGTTTTATATGCCTTTCGGTTGACACAGCCAAACTAAAACTTCCTTACCTTTGTAGCAGATTCTCGGGAGACAATGTAACCGGAATTATTTTTTTTTTTACAATGCATTTTTGAGACCAAAAACTTTCAATCATTGATTCTAAGTTAGAATTTCGGAATTCTACGAAGGATTAAGATCCTTCGTGTCTCTTGTTTTGTACAACCACCTTAAACTGATGTAAAATTAAACCTTTTTATGCAAAAATGAAGAATTCCGGAAAATATTAAAGGTCCGAAAATTTTAGCCCGATTGGCTTAAAAATAAAAGAGATAGCGTACATTGCAGTTGCACTATGGTTAAGAATTGACCCCAATATCTTAGGAAGGTTAAAAATGTTTTATGAGTCTAATATTAATGTTGAGCGTCAACAGAATATCAAATGTTTTGTGTTCAAAGATTTTTACAATGTTCTCTTGAATCTTAAATTGGGCCTATTCCCAATTTTCTAAGTCAGGTCTATGAACAGGAACAGGATAGCGTTGTATCAGCTTGAAAGCTGTAGGAATGCAACTTAAGCTCAACCTTTCAGCACTTTTGTAACACGAGCACTCGCGAGTTGTACTTTGTGCAACACCTTCCTTCCCGAAGGACCCAAGCAACACAAAACTGCTATATTTGGTTGCAGTAACTGGATTGTGACTTAATTGAGTTGCAACAAGTGTGCTGCTAGGGGAATGTGATACGTGATATGGATTACATAGAATGTTACTGTCTTGAGCAAAGTTATTCAGTAGGTCAAAGTCTTTTTCATTGGGGAACAGTTGAGGATTCTCTCACTACGCGGCGCGTGTGCGCATTATTTTCAGGAATATGCTATATCTTGGTATCCGGATAAGATAGAATGTGTTTGTATTCGAAAATGTTTTTCAGTGCATGAAGACCTTTTGAATGAAGACTATTAGTTCAAAATGTTCTCGCTATGCGCTGCTAGTGTGCGAAAGTATTTCCTGAATGTGCCATACCTGGGGATCCTGAGCATTTGGAAAGATGTTGTCTTGAGATTAGTTATTCAATGAAACAAGACCATTTTATTGCTAACCAGTAGTTAACAATCGTTCTACTAGATGGCGCTGAAATGCTGCTTGAACATTGAGATCCAAAATTGAGGCAAGAAATTATAATTGAGTCCCTAGCAAAGTAAAATAACAAACTGCCCAAGTAGCACACTTCTTTCATAATTAGTTGTAGTAACTTGATTATAACTTAGCAAGTTATATTTATGTTATATCAACCAAATGGCAACAAGTGTGCTACTAGGGTGATACCAAATAAGTAACAAGTTATGTTATCTCAGATATCATTTTGAACTCATTTGTTATCGCATCACAAGTTTAGTTTTCACCATCGATAAATTTTGTTATCATCTGTTATAAATTTTTAAAGACGATTTTTGATGAACGTTACTGAATTCTACCAGCATGCTGACGAATGCTGAATATAACCAGTATGCGATGGATATGAAATTGAGCTTATTACCAGAAGTACTACTTCAGTTATTAGTGTATGAATTTGGTATCATGTTGATAACAGAATTTGAAATTATCTGTATATATTTGTTCATATCACAAAGTTTGTTATCAAAATGATCTTGATGATAATAAACGAGTTAATATTGTGATATCCAACGAATATTAATTTGTTATCACTTTTGTTATATTGGCTGTTTATTCAGCCTTAACGATTACATATTTAGTGATCAAACATTGATAATATGATATTAGAACTTGTTATCAATTTGGTATAAACCTTTGCTCGGGTATCTAATACATAAGGCCTAATATATTCTCTGTTTTTACTCGGAAAAAATATGATATATCTTGGGGTCCTTGCCTTATAGAAAGTTTCTGTCTTCAAAACGTTGATCAGTGGCCCATAGCCTTTTGATTGGTAACCAATCGCTCAGAATTTGTTCGCTACGCAGCGCTAGTATGTGGTGGAATTAACAGAATATGCTATATATTGGGATCCTGACTATGTGCATAGAAAATTCATTCTGTTCTGCATCAGCATACTTCTCCATCTTTCTCTCTTTTCTTATGTTGAAATTTTTACCCAATTTTTCGGTTGATTTACTTACACTGTACTGAACTTCTGTTCATCAATCAAAAGACCTTGATCAGCTGAACAAGTTTGCCGAAGACTGAATCCATCCATTCGGTTAGAATCTTAAGTTAGAGCATTTTTAAGAACTTGCACACTAGCGCCACGTAGTGGTAATTTTTGTAACTAATAGTCAACAATGAAAGGACATTTATCTACTGAATCCTTTTGTCGAATATTTGATCAGGATTACCAGTTATACCAAGTTGGAACCAGTTCTATCAAACTTGATACACTGCGGATGTTATTTATGCAGACATGTTTCGTAATCTCGAATTCCACCGCGCTATTTGATGAATTTCTGTAATCAAGGAATACGCTGCTTGGTCCAGAATGAGTTTTTTTTAAGAAATATACGTTGGTTTCACATCAATAGGTGATTCTGGATCAAAATAGTAAGGAAAATCTAAATGTGTTGTACAAAGTACCACGAGCAGGATTGCTTTATAAACGATTGAGAAATATTCAAACCGGTTAACTCTCAGTTGAAAAATATGATTACCAAACTCCGATTTGGCAACACATTTTGAACCAAAAATTGTAGGTCACATACCTGTACCCATTCTGTTAACACTTATTAATAGAAAAATGAAACTGTGCCAACCATGCCGCTTCCCGACCGAACTTGTTCCAATCCGAGACGAGTTCAAAATATTGTCATGTTCAATTCTAATACCCATCACACGCCAACGACAGTGCTGACATCCACGGTGTTTATGAGGCATCATGTTCCCTATGTCAAGTTTCGAATTCCTCACTTGAAAACCCTCTTCGCCAGACACGACGCTGTTATGTGAATTCAATTTGTCCGACTGATGCAACTGATCTGCTGCAGCCACCCACCCATCCTCCCCTCTAACCCGCTCGAAAATATTCATGGTTCAGGGTGTTAATTCCAGTAGGACAAACGATCCTCTGCCACTTTACGAAATTGATTTATGAAACGACTCAATTCTTCCACAAACTCAGCTCAGCTGCTGCCAACTGCGATCGGATCAAACTCACTCTCACTTGGCCCCTCTTCGCTCCGCATCCAGCTGAGTCTGTATCTATCTATGCGGTTGCCCAGTAGGAGTTTGTTACCGTTGGAGTGTGGCATCACGAAGTAAAAGTTCAACCACTCGATCGCTTCAAGAATGAATGGACGACACACGGTTGTCATAACTTTTGGTCGGTGCATGTTGGTGTTGTTTTTCGACCTGAAGAAGGTGAAAGAGAAACTCACCGATGTTCACTTTTCCACTTAAATCCATGCCGTTTTTCGGTTCGGCATCGCGTACAAGTTCGTGCTTTGGCAATAACAGTAACAATGATAGTAGTTTTATAATAATCGTATGCAATGGTGCTACTCCGACATGCACCGTGGAATGGACTTGGCACTGAAGGTGAGACCGAGGCAGATCATCCGATCTCGACAAGGAACTGCACGCTGTTTGCTAGCAAAGGTGCAGTCCCACTCACTTCTGTCACTGCTCGATGGGTACTGTCATGAAGCTCGAAGACTCAATTAACTCGCTGGAGATGTGCAGCCAAGCGTTAAGGGTGACTTTGCGCTTGAAGGTGATGCTATATGAGTTTCTGCTTCCGGGTCCTTGCACACTTTCCCTTTTGAATCTTCTTAATTGATTTACGAACCATTTCCCGCTGTCTATCCGTCATTCTGTCCAACCGATTTCCAACTTCTGAGCCATCCAGTGGACAACTTCTTCAGTAGGCCATAAATTATGCCACGCTCAAACAATCTGCAAACAGCAATCTACAAACTTCGAACATTCGAGCAGAGAGCTCACCGAAGTTGGAACAATCAGCACGCCTGTCATGTTGCGCTTTTCCGCGCTATCATCGGATCGTCTGACAAGCGAAAAAAGAAAGCCTTTTGCGGGCAGGGCAACAAATGTGAAAGTCTTGTTCTACTACACAAACGGACGGACCGGCTACCGTATCGTTCCAGTTCCCGGCCGATTGACCAATCCCACGGCAGGGGTAGTTCGATATGCCAACCAAACCCAGCAGGACTTCACCTTCCGCTTAGAAGTAATTACGACGGTGTCATAATATTTAAACCACCACTCCCGGGACGGATTATGCAAGTCTAAGGGCATTAATTGATGCAGAGAACCCCCGGCGCGCGCGAGGGAGAAGAAGCCCCTGCAGTGCAGTTCTTATAATTATTTGGAAGCACGGATTATGGGCGGTTGTCGTCGGTCCCCGGCCGGCGAGCAGCAGGTGGACGAAACGCTTCCGGCGAGCAATCCAATTGGTGTTTTATGTTGTTTTGATTTACATTGTCGCCTCGGCCGATCGGACCACCAACCGCACTATGGTCGAATTCGGCACGTTTCCTGGTGAAAATCGAAAAAGTCAAAAAAAATTATCGCTAGAGAGTTTGTGTGCAAGAAAAGATCTACTTCATTTTGGGGAAAATCAATTTCTTCTCATGCTTCTAGAAAAATGTAGTTAATTTAAATTTAAACAAGTGTACTGAAAAGATAAGAAATCAATCTCAGGAGGGTTTATCCTATCATGATTTTTCTAAATAGACATTGTTTAAAAAAAATGTATAGTCAGAGGTTTTTTATCTGAAACAACTTTCAGAATATACTTTACAGTTGTGCTAATATTTGCTAACTAGACTTCCACTAAACAGCTCACACTCTCTTGGATTAAATACTTGCTACTTTTAAACTTATTTGCAATTTAAAAATGGATATTTCCTACACATAAACCTATTTTCAAATAAAAGATAGTGATGTTTTATTATAAAACAAAAGTTTGCATTACTGAATGTTCTTTAAGTCATCTGAAGGTGGTTAACTGGAAACACTGCATAGTGGTGACTTCGAGTGCCACCATTATTTGAAAAAAGAGAAAGAGTTGGAGATAGATTATAAAGTGAACAAGATAATGGATCTAGTAAAAGTGGTAAATAAGTATGGAACAGAGTATACAAAACCAGAATTCACCATTGCATTTTTTATAATAGTTGAAAACAAAACAGTTTCGCTGTGCAGTTAGAGCTTATGTTTACGGACATTTTTATTTCGGAAATAAGTTTCCTCGGTTGATAAGAAGGAACAAAGGCGTTCCAAAACTTATCGTCAGTCATGTAAGTAGAGAAATGAAATGTTTCTGGAATAGACTCACCGGAGAACATTATTTGTTATTACTTGTCCTTTGTGTAACTAATCTGCAGTATCGGTAAATTTTGCAGATATCTGCACGGGAAAAGATCTTCCAGAATAGTAGATCTGGTTGAACCTAGATTTTAACAAAAGCCAGTAAGGTAAATCATTATTAATATAAACGGTCTTGATAGTGCCAGAAAATTTATACAGGTTAGGCTACCCTACTACCTAGACTACTTAGATCGAAGAGATAAATTCCTAGCAAATCGTGAGCTTAGAATCATGTCGGTCAGTGATAAGTGAACCAAAAACTGATTCAATTTATAGGATTTATGGCAAAACGTGTTATAGGAAGAAAGTTAATAAGGTTTCATATAGGGCAAGGGCAAAAATATTACATCTAAATAATTCTCGAACTGTGAACTTATGTCAATATACGTTTACAGCTTTAGCGTCCAAATCTTCCCTATACTCAATCAAATGATTGCTTGCTTAACCTAAACAAAGCTGAATAAATTGATCCTCAGAAGTACCAAGAAGCTGGATCAGGCTAGCCAGTGAATCTTATAGTTCATATTTTGTGGTTAAATCGTAATTGATCCTAACTACAGCTTCCCCCTTAAATGTTTTGGGAGTGGCCAATGTAGCCAATGGCTTTCTCAAGTCTATCAAAATCATAATTATGAAAAATCATGAAGATAGAGCTGTCGCACGGTATGTTTTGGAGTACAATCGTAAATGGCCTCTACTAAAAGTTCCCTCGGAGACGTTCCGGTGGTTCCAAGAGTGGCAATTTAGCCAATGGCTTTCTAAAGTTTATCAATATCATATATATGAAAAATCATGAAAATAGAGCTGCCGCCCAGCTTGTTTTGGAATAAACGACTAACTGGTCCCTACTACAGGTTCCCCCGGGGAACCGGGCCAATATGGTCAAGGACCCACTTTAAGTTTATAATAAGGTTCGTGGTGAAAAACCAAGAAGAAAGCGCTGTCACATGGAATGTTTTGAGTAAAATAAAGAGTTAAACGCATCCAGGACCCTTCATCAGATCCTGTTTCACGGAAATGGCCATATCTCGGTCAATTTAAGGCCGATTCCTGTAATCGACATTTCATTCACTTGGAAAAAGGTTTGTCTTTACGTGTGTTTACTGAAAAAAAATTGTTTCACAACGGCATCTTGTACAGAATCTCATCATACATATTGAAATTCAACATTAATTCGGATAATATTTCATGAAGTTATAAAGTTGATCAAAAATTTGCTAATCTCGATCATTTAGTCTATTCCCTGTAGGTAAATTTTGTGACTAATGGCATTCTGTCTAATGACTACAACAGTATGGTGTTTCATCAGCACAAAGAAACTGTGCTCTTATCGTGAAGAAACTCAATAACATCGTGATCATCCGGGATGTACCGCTTTCGGGGAAACGGCTCACTCGCGGAAACTTTTTTCGGGGAAACGGTACATTCGAGGAAACGGTACATTCGGGGAAACGGTACATTCGGGAAAAGGTCATAGATTGATCTTCTCTTAGTTAAGTTTAGCTTACGTTAGGCTGATTGCACAAGTCAAATTATTGTTACTCCGCTACTGATCAGAATTAGTGAAATTGCAGCTGGGATTGACTGTCCGTATGGAGTATTCATTGTACAAGTTTCAATTATTCCAATGATTTTAATAATCAATAACCGCCCCCCGCTCACGCCCTTGCAATTAGATGAGAATGGGAAAGGAATAACTGTTTCGATCACAGTTTGAAAATTACAGTAGGACATGTTAGGTATGGATTGACATGATAATCGCGTTATTGGTTGCCGAGAAATTCTCTACACTTCCAAGAGAGTTCCACGAGGGGTAGAAGCAGATGATAATGAAATGAAATATTCAAATATTAGTACTGATTGCCGATTTGAACTGATTTAAACCAACAGTAAGGATGCTGTTGAGGGCGCTTACAAAGTATAATAGTGGCTTACTAGATCCTTGATATGAAAGTACACCGTTCCATCATATCTCACCGGGAAACAGCTTTATTGTTCTTTTTCTGTGCTCACTCGATCATACACGCCATAGAACAATAGAAGACAAAAACAATTGATAACGCACTATGCCCGCAAGCAAAAGAGGGCACGACAAAACATCGACACAACCCCATACTCGATGATTGATGTTCGACACATGAAACTTCCGCCAAAAGATACATCTTTTCTTCTAATCTAATCTAATCTAACAATAACATAGCCAGTTCTTGAAAACATTCTGGAAAATGATGGGAAACTTCCTTTTGATCTCTTGTCCTAGCTTTTAGAGACTAGTGGCTGTGTGCTTATTGTATTATTCGTTTTATCGAAAGATAAAATGCAAGAGAAAGATACTGGAAAGAAAAAAGTAATTCATAGGGGTAAATTATATAGGTCGAGTCAAGCAAAATTACGCATTACAGAAGCCGAATGAATCTGATCGAGTCGGCAACTGATCTTGACAGTTGTTAACTGTAGTGTAGTGTAGTGCTCTCTACTAATCTTCTACAAATCTCTTTGCTAAAATTTTGACGGTAATTTCCTCATCAACTTCTCTCCTCACTCCTGATGTTCTCGAAAGTTCTCACAACCCAACTTAACCTTCCAGAACATTTGATAAGTTTTTTCCTGAACTTAGTTACTTTCTAAACCACTGATCCATCCTGAACTGTGGGGAAATTTTTCCAAAGCTTTGAGAAAGTTCTCTCCAGAATCTCTTAAAAAATGTTGGATGTTACTTCTTGAACTATTACGAAGTCCTCTTTTGAACTTCAGGGAAGTTTGTTCCTGAATTAAAAAAAACTCTTCCTTAAACAACTAGGAAGTACCCACTATATTTCCGGAAAGCTTCTTCCTATACTTCTAAGAAGTATGTACCTGAACTTCGAAAAAGCCTCATTCTGAAATTCTAAAATGTTCGATTCTGAACTTCAAGGAACTGGAACTTTTGAGTAATTCCAATTAAACTGTTACGAAGCTTCCTTCGGAACTTCTGGGCGCTTCTGAATTCTTGAATTTTTTGAGAAATTCTTTCTGGAACTTGCCCTCTCTTATAAGATTCTTCCTGAAGTTTGGGGAAGTTTTATCATCAGCTTATTCTTTCTAAACTTCTGATAAGTCCCATCCTGGACTTCGAGGAAAGTTTTTACCGAAAAATTGGGAAAGTTTTCTGAAAAATTTCTAGGAAAATTCCTTTACATTCGTTGGAAGTTTCTTCCTGAACTTCTGAACTTTTGGGATTTTTTCTCCAGGATTGTTGGGTGTTGCTCCTGAATTTCTGAGAAATTCTTGCTCAAATTACTGAGAAGTACCCCTTATGCTTCTGGAAAATTTCTTTCTTTTCTTTTAGAGGTTTTTTTTCTGAAGTTTGAGAAATCCTGCGTCTGAAATTCTAAACTTTCGAAAAACTCTCTAGCACTCCTGGAAAGTTCCAACTAGACTTTTGGGAAGATTTTTTCCGGAATCTCTGGAACATCGTTTCCTAACATTCAGAGAAGTTCTCTCCTGAACTTCTAGGATGTATCGTTCTGAGCTTCGTTGAAGTTTGTTTCTGAATTTATGTGGAATCATAGGTAGCGCCCTCTCTTGTAAGTTTCTTTCTGAACTTTGGAGAAGTTTTTTTCGTATACTTCTTTGAAATCCTCGGCTTTCAACTTCTTCCTGAAGATTTTAGAAGTCCTCTCCAGATTTTCGGGGAAATTTTCTCTTGAACTTCTGGGAAATATGATTTTGAACTGCGGGACTGTTTGGTGATTTTTTTGGGGATAATTCTACTTGTACTACTAACAAATTCTCTTTTTATTTCTGACAAGTTTTTGCCTGACCTTCGGAGATGTTTTTTTTTCGAGGAAGTCTCTTCCTAAACTTCTAGAAAGTATCTTCCTGAAACTCTGGGAATTCTCCTTCTGAACTTTTTAGGATATTAGGACGTAATTTATAAACCAAAATCACGTTAATATTGCTCTTGATCGTCTCCGTACCTCCAACATTTTGACTCGTCGACCTCAAAAAGTGTACCAAAGTCCAAACGAATATTTTGTTCTAATCCAACTATCAATTGTGGTTTTATAGGGGTTTTGCAGGCCTGACTCTTAGGAAGCTTTAAAACTTTTAGAAAAAAATGGACTGTCCCTTGGGAAGCTGGGAAGCTTGGGAAGTTCTGTTCAGTTAGAATCCGGAATCACTTATTGTGTTGCAGCGGCACGGAAAATGAACGCTGAAAGAATTCTTTTACAGCGGTTTGTTAACCTAAGCGCCCACTTTCTGTGGTACGGTGTTTCGTGACTTTCACGGTGTTTCGTGCAGTGAGTCAAAAGTTATTCCAGGTGGAAGCCGAGAGGAGAGAAAAAATTCAGCACAACCACCTTGATAATCCAACGTGGTCCGCGATAAAAATCGCAAAAACGTTGAAAATCGCAAAATCAACCGTGTATGATGTGCTCAACCGTTTCAGGGAGCGAAAGAGCGTGGATCGAGTGCCTCAAGGTAAGCGTCGTAGTGGAACATATGACCGGAAGCTGAACCAGAAGATGTTGAGAAACGTCAGAGCAAATCCTGGACTATCAGATAATGGAATCGCACAAAAATACGCTGCTGTCGGTATCGTTCGAAGCGAGTAGGAATCGTTCTTATCGGCCAGAAGCAAACAGAACGTCGAAGCAAAGTTTCGTCACCAAAACTCGAGCTCGGACATTGTACCAGCAAGCTTTAACGAAGTACAAAGGATGCCTGCTCATCGACGATGAAACCTACGTAAAAATGGATTTCGGACAGCTTCCTGTCCAAACATTCTACATGGCGACGATTTTGATGATTTCACAAGGGATTTGCAGCTGCGGAGCAAAGGACCAAAGTGTTCGTGACGAATAAGACGATGGACTCGAAACTCTCCAAGGAAGAATGCCTCAAAATCCGCGTACTACCTTTCATTAAAACCCATTTGGCGAGTTGCCACTACAGCCGGGAAGTCATCCAGTGGTACCGCGATAACAACGCAGATTTCATCGATAAAAACATAAATCCACCCAACTGCCCGCAGTTCCGGCCCATCGAGAGATTTTGGGCAATAATGAAGCGTAAGCTTAAGAGAAGTGGAAAAACGGCTCGGGGCGCGACTCACATGACCAAAATGTGGAACAAATGTGCCAAGGAAGTTGCCTCCGGAGGTGTGCAGCGTTTGATGGGAGGAATAAAGAAGAAATTGCAAATTTTCATTAGAAGCGAAGAGAAATGATTTGTATTGATATTTTTTCTTTAAGTACAGTCAAATACCTTTGTTTTGATGTATTCAACTTATTTGTTCGTCAATTTGTTACCGAGATACAGATGTTTTTATTATTACGAATTCTAAATGGATGTGGCTTTATCTCACCAGAAAGTAGCTTTATTGTTCTTTTTTCTGTCTTCACTCGATCACTTGCGCCACCGAACTAAAGATAATCAAAACAATAAAACACCCCTACATTCAATAACAAAAGGGTGCACAACAAACCATCGATTCAACCGTCCACAACCTATTATTCTAAACAGATTCCCGCCAAAAGATTTATCGTTTCTTGAAGACAAACTTTCCCAAAGACGTCAAAGGTTTTCCAGTAATCGATTTTTGCCTAGAAATTTGGCGTTTCGACCATAGTGCGCTGCGGAAGTGGAATAACTTCAACAAATGACGACGAAGACGACGTGCGGCGCCACTCATTGACCCAACGACCCAAGTTTCGTTTGAATGGCTTAATCCCCTATAAAGTGGAAGCAGTTTTTCAGTTTGTTTCTACAGCTACTACTTCCTCCAATAAAAGTCGTGAGAAAAGTTCCGGTTCTTGCGGCGAGTGGCTTTTATTTTGTTACCTTGAAAATAGAATTGAGACGGTTCATGCTCCCTCCCTGGCGCACTGATTATCTCTAGCAATGTTATTTTTTTCACTAATTCTAATTTGGTGAGAACATTCCTATTATCAATTTGTCACAAAAATACCTAGTTGAAACGAACAACGTTTACAATCAAATGCAATCCAAATTTAATTAAATTGTAGTTTAAAACAAAACTCTTTGTCATATTCTTTCAATTCTAAAGTGCTTCGAGACAAAGTTTTCATTTTTAGTTTCTTGAAACTCGGAGGTTAAGAGAATTTAAAAATTTCTAATTTCTTCATTTATTGTTGATTTAAAGTTGATAATGTGAAATCTACTTCAACAAATTCTGGGAAATTGAACTTTACAAACCACCCAATGAGAAGCCCACCGAAACAGGACCAACCCCATTTACAAACACATTATCCCACCAGGTTAAAGTTTCCCATTCTTCCAAACTTCGCCTAATCACCTCGGAGTAATTTACTTTTTCGCCATCCAACTTCCGCCCGGAGGCATCGCTGCTCGAAAAAAACGCGTCCACCTGATTCGCCGCCGCCGCCGACGTGCTCCCGGGCACACAGATAGCCACGCCAATTTCGAAATCAACCCGGCGCAAAATTTTGATTCGTCATGTTTTTCAATCAACCTGATTTGGGTCGTCTTGTTTTTCTTCTTCTTTTTCGCTCGCTCTATGTTTTTGCCAATGGCAATTTTTTCACTTTTCAAATTGTTGTTCTCGGCCTCTTCTCGGTCACGTCTCGTGTTCCCATTTCCCAAATGATGAATGAATTTGTTATGGTTTTTTTTTCTTCTCTGCTTCAATTTGGGCGGGCATCAACGCCCTCGTTCAGTTTCGTCATTCTTTCGGGAATCGATTTCTGAGCACGGTGTTTAGAAGATGACGAAGATGCTCGTGGGCTTGGGAATGTGTGGAATCAATGTCATTGGCACGAGATAAACGTCGCGGGCGCACACCCGGTGGTCACATAGTTATACGTGAGGAGCTATGTTTTATGATTTATGGCCCCCAAAAAAAAAAAAAACACCTTCACTTTCCATTTTCTTGCTACGAGCGAGCGGTGGGGCATTGTGTGGTGCTATTTCTGTATTTCCGAGAACTGTGACGATGCGTTCCCTGATGCAACAATGCACTCTCTGGACATGGAAGGAAACCGACGCGTTAATTTACGAGCTGTCCCACTGAGTTGCTACATGACATGAAGAACAAAATGCTCTTTTCCGGAGCCGGGATAATGGAAAGCATAAAAAAACGCTTAGTTTTGAGGGGAAAGCCATAAAACGGTTATTTCTATGGGTAGAATTTTGGGCCGTTCAGACTCCGGAGGTCCATTTTTAGGCAATTGAAACGCATTGTGTAGGCCATAAAATTAATTCGTGTTTTAACAACTGGTTATTGCCTCCTAAAATTTCATTCTTATGCCGGACGGTCGTAAAATGATCGACATAATTCGATTCTATTTTCATCGTTTTGTTCCGTTTGAATATCGGAGATAAAATATTGACCAAAGCCTGTCATAATAAATGTATGATCATTAACTCGCAAGAAAACCTAACCATGCCCATAAATCAGAGCCTCTTTTCACCGCAAACTTCAATTCAATTGTTTCCCGAGCGCACTCCGAAGTCCAATCAAGTGGAAAAAGAGAAAATCTGCTCCATTCAGTATTGCTGTCGTGGCGTATTGCAATGCTGAAAATGAAACAAAAAAAAATAAAGCCGTTATTGTACTCCGTAATGTCCAAAGTGCCCGACTTAGACACAACAACAAAAAACGAAATATGACAGGGAGACTGCGCGCAGTAGCACTGATTTGCCGGAGATTTTCCCCTAATAGAAGAAAGAAAAAGTGGCATAACTGAACCGGGTCTGGTGATCGCCAGTTCATGATCTTTCCGCCGAATAGGTGAAGAAATGGAAACGGCTGCAACTCCCTAGACTGAACGGTAGCAATCGTACGTAGATCGTTCTTCCGCGTTTGCAGTTGCATCGGGCCTGGACACACAATGGAACGCTTTATCAGATTTGGTGTCGCGCTCGGGCAGAGACATGAAACCGTTTTGCTCTCCTTTGCCGGATCGGATCGGGTTCGGATTCGGATTCGGATTCGGAGGGAGGGCTGCTGCACCCAGGTACTGAACCTCGAAAGGCACTAATGAGCAGGCTTTCACTGTCAGATCGGGTCAATTGAAATGTTTTTTTTCCTTGTCAGAGAATATTGTTGCTATTCAAAGAGTTGGTTCCTTGATGGTCGGTGGACATACTGAAATCTGTCAACGTTACGTTGTATGCCTTGGTTTTCATGTATCAGGTCAAAGACCCTTCTTTTAGTACCCTAATCTGATGCTTATAACATGCTAAGACAAAATATAGATGAAATCAGCAAGAAAAATAAGAAGGAAATTCGTAAAGAAAGCTGGAAACGAAAAAAGGAAGCATTTCTAGAAGACAGGTATTGTGAAAACATAATGAAGTGCTGAACAAAGAAACTTTAAAAAGAAGCCAGAGGAAACTTTTATCATTATGAAAGTTTGAAAAGAAGTATGAAAGAAATACCAAATTGAGGACAAAAATTGGCTCCAAATATTTTGGGAAATTAAATTAAAAAGACAGCAAAACTTCTAATCAGTGAAGATTTTATGAAAAAATTGAGTTTTAATCATCTACTGTATTGTAAATAAACAGTATATAAATTAATAGAGGAGTCTCAGAACAGTTAAGTTCTTTTTAGTTTTTTGCGTTCTTCTACTTTGATAATTTTGCCTTGGTGATATCAAATAAAAAAAACATTTAAACTTTTCCCTGGATGTTGTTTTATTTCTGAACTTTCCAAAGTTTTTTAATGATGACTGTTGAGTGCTTGATTTATAGTAAGATCTTAAAATATGTATTGGCGATTAATAGAATCCCAAATTTTTCTCTGGAATGTATTCAAATTCTCAATTTATGACCACATACATTTTCAACAGGAATTCACACTCACCCTGTATGTACCGGGTGGTGCGACTGTTGGACATGCTATCGATTGTAAGCAGCTTCTCATCCGCGAACAGAATTTCAGTAATCATGTGTCTTTTAATTCGAGCTCTGGATTTTCCTTTCGAGCCACATTTCACCAGTCTTCTTATTGTTGTTTCTATTACAATAGCATGTTTTGTCATTTTTCTTGTTGCTTCGAACAAAACTGACAATGCATACATATTACACAATTATTATTCTGACTTGTTTTATCCGAATGCAGGAACTTTTTTCCATTTATTTTTCCCACTCCTTAGCAAATAATATTGTTTACTATTGGTATTTCTTTTCTTTTTTCCAAGATTTCGCTGCACGATTGCCCAATATCTTTTGATTGTTCGAAGCAATGGGGTGTTTGAAGAATTACAATCCTTTGGCACAACATTGCAATATTAACATTGCATTGGAGGGTGTGATTCGAAGAGCTGGGATACACACGAGTGGCACAATTTTCAAGAAGCCTTTCCAACTTTTTGGCTTCGCCGACGACGTTGACAGCGTAGCATTCAACTTTGAGACGCTGGTGGAATCGTTCATTAGACTTAAGAGTTCAGATCGAAGGTGATTAAATCGAGGCAGTAGACGAATTTGTGTACCTGTGTTCATTGGAGACCGTCGACAACGACACCAACAGAAAGATGCAAGGTGCATTATGGCTGGCAATTGTTCCTATATTGGACTCCGAAAGACGTTAAGATCGAACAAAGTAATTAGACTGGAATGATGTCATGATGGTCATGATGTGAGAATCTCAAAACATTTGTCCAGAATGTTTTCACATGACTTCATTTTCAAAACAACGGTCAAATTCCAACCAAGTGTATTTTCTAGACGTTACAAATAAATTGAACTATATATTGGGAAATAAGAAAGATGTAGCCAAATATTTCTCGCTACATTTGGCTGTGCGCATAACTCAAAAACACTTAAAAATTAAGGCAAGTTACCCAACAGGTGTTCATAGACCAAAATGAAACTGCGCATTTTCTGCGTTGTATAATGCACATAAAGGGAACCCTAGATTTGGCACAAAATATTGTGATATTTCATGTAAATTTAAGCCAGACAACGCCTGAATCTAGTCTGTTGAATGAAAGGTTTACACTTCCTTTGGCTTGAAATTAAAGGCGGGGAATTTTGTTTTTTTATTGTGTACTCAATGTGTTTTCATATAACTCTTTACCGAATGTGCATTATCCAGACAAGCATTTTCAACGTACTTCGAAATCGACTTTGTACTGTACAAATATAATTCAAGCAATCCATCATCTTGTGGGAGAATTTCGAACTAATCTGTCTTTGATTTAATAGACCTTAGTATCGCAAACAGCATTGCAGAAAACAGCAGCTTCCTTTATTGCTTGGATCATGAGATATTCCATGAACAAACTAATTGACCACTAGCGCCACCTAAAGATAAATCCTCCCTTCTTCCATGGACGTATCATATGACTTTTGACGTAGGACTATGTCTTTGTTTTCTATACCGGGGTAAAATATAAAAAAAGTCGAATTGCGTCAAGAAAACTGGTCAGGCGTTGAGCGTTAATACCTCAGTCTTTTCTCCGAAGATTTTCAAAATTCTTGCACCAATCATTCGGAAATATGTCCAAGCATCGATTTTTATACAGGACATTGTTAATTTTTGGTCACATATTATTGCAAAATTTATAAATTTGAAGCCTTGTCTTAAAAAATATACTAATTCAAAGAATATTGCATTGCACAATCGAATGGCTTACATTTAGCAGCGTAGTCCTACGTCATCATTTCGAACAACCCAATAGAGCTGCACATTGTAGTTTTTTTTATCCATCCCAGTTGTTAAAATGATTTTTTTTGGATGCTAACAACCAATCTCAGTATATCTGGAGAGTCACGCCTATCCCGATGCTACTTTCACATGCAATAAGTTCCGCATGTTTACATTGCCGATGTCATTTAGATAGAGGTTCTGCAACACACTTCCAGATTTGGAAATTTCAAACTTGTAAACTAGTATTATTATTTGAAAATAGGTACTTGTTGTAATATTATAATCAGATAGATCTCACCAAAAGCCGCCTTCAGAACACTAGTATTTTGAGCCGTAAAAATGAAAAACAAAAAATCTCTCGGTGTTGGTTCGGAATTAAATGCCGTCATTGCAATTAGTGCGGCATCAAATCCAATTCACTTCCAAGACAGCCAAACCAACGCTCCCATATGCAACACCGCACACCATTGTTTCAGCAGAATGCGGTTTCACTCAAGATACAGTTTTTCACAACTCACGGCCACTTGCGATTCACTTTCATTCAATAAAATATTGTTTGACTGTGAACAGAACACTTCTTCCCATCTTACTGACGTTGACTCTCTTTTCTACGAGGTTTTGCTTGCTCTAAGCTTAATTTTTTGGAACCTCTTTTTCAGTTATAAATTGCGAGCTTTTTAGCCTCTTTAGCTTTTTATTGTTATTAAAAAAAACAAAGAAATATCGGCTCCGTAAAACTAACGCGATTGAGCCTACCAAATAAATGAACTAGATTAAAAAATGATTATCGTTAAGAAAAGTGTCCATCCGGTTTCATGGCGTTTAAGCTGGTTCACAATGCTTTGAAGTGATTGCTGTGTTTCTGGACTTAAAAAGGTTATTTGAAACTATTTCTAGACAGAAACTAATTAAAATGTTATTAAACTACGGAGTTTGTGAAACTGCGCTGCAATAGTTTTCTTTGTACTTAAATCTCACAAAACACAATAACGACATATCGAGTGCCCAAGAAAGCGTATTGGAGCCTCTTTTACTTATGTTATACATCAACGACTTGAAGAGAATACTTCAATACTGTGAAATAATTTGCTGACGAAGCTGTGCAAAAGTATCCATTGACAGTATTTTGCGCTCTTTACGGAACTGATCCCACAATTCCTAAATGAAGTCGGACATCGATTTCCGGCATCAAGACGCCATGATGTATGTTTCAAAACTATCCATCTTGCAGGGTATTTGACAGTATTTCTCACTTTTTCCGAAATCAAAATGGCGTCGCACATCGATTTCCAGCTTTAATTTGCCGTTCCTGATCCAAAAATATCCACCTTGCAGGGTATTTGACAGTATTTCTGACTTTTTACGCACCACAAGCCGCCATCTTGGATTCCAAAATAGCGTTATACAACGATTTTCTTTTTATACGCCGTTACGGTTCCAAAAATATCCATCTTGCCTCATTTTTGGCAGTAATTCACAGTTCTTCTAAGACCGAAAGCCGCCATCTTTAATTCCATAATGGCGTCAGGCATCGACTTGTGGCCTACAGGTGGCCACCTGAACAATTTTGTCGAAGACGACATCTTCCTAGATGGCCAGGTTCTCGAGGTACAGCTTGCACAAGATAAGTACAATAGCGCCACGTAGTGAGCCAATTCTGGACTACTATCCAACAACATGAAAACTGAACAAATTTGCATACGACCAGAATCTCGAGACATTCGATGTTGGAACCAATTATTACAAACATTTTGCATGTCAGCTAGCGCCACCTACCGAGCCAATCCCGACTTATCTAGACCACCACGAGGTAGCTCTTGCCCTTCCCAATCAAGCTTCTTGAGCTACCATATAAGGTGAAAAGCACATTTTATCAGCTACGTACCATCCACTTTTAAAAAAATGAGCAGCACATCAAAATTGAATTACTTTTTTTTAAACTCAAATTAAGCACGGTTTGTTTCAAATGTTTCATGAAATTTTCCGTTTTCAAGGTGCCTCTGATTTTTTAGCTCAACTTTCAAGTAGTTTTTTTTTGGATAAAAACTGAAAATACTACTTTCCCCGTACTAAAACAAAAGTCAAAATGCCAAACGAAACGTCAAGTTAACGATTTAAAAATAAATCTGAATCTTTTCAAGGATGGTTTCTGGAACGGTTCCAACTATAATTTGCTAATGTAAGTTCGTAAATTTATTAATTTTTTTGAAAATCGACACAGCTTTATGGACCATACATGACATTGAACGGAAGCAATGTGAAAAGAACTTTTTTGAAGGACTTTCAAATTAGCAACACTTCTTACAATTATCGCTTCAGATAAATATGGCCAATATAATTTATGTACGAGGGTTAGTGGTGGGTCATCATCATCATTTTTAAGCAGGGTCACAACGATTTCTATCGAATTCTTAGATATCTATACTTAGAAATTATAAATTTTACACCAGACATAATTCATGTTTGTACAAAGTCTGAGAACGTAAAGAAAAATTTCGTGTAGAATTATGGCCCGCTAAACTTACACACACGCAATTCGACAAAAGATGTGTTAAATATAATCTTATTTTTTCCTCTCCTTCAACTTATTCTTATGTGCTGAAGGATGTTTGTATGTGTCGGTCTTAGGGGACAGAAATTTTCATGACATTTTAGTAGTGTGTACCTTTCATTCATTCAATTATCAGAAATGTATCGTGTGAGTCTATGAGTCAAGTGTAGTAAAACACGAGTGCCTTATGAGTTTTTTGTGTTTCTTTAGTATCTAATATCCATTGGCCGACATGAAAAAAAAACTGTTTGCAACAATCTTGTATGTGACCTTTAAAAGCAGCTTTAATCCGGGATACCTCTACTGCAGATTCAGCAACCAATTTCAGAATGCCTGGAGCATGTCTCGCCCATTCCGATGTTACTTGATCGCCGCATGCAAGCATTACCGACATCAATTGAACACACTTTCAGTTTTGGAGGATTTAAATTTCCTAACCAAGCACATATTTAGTTTTATAGGAAAATAGTTTTTTTTTGTAGTATTATAATCAGATAGATCTCACCAAAAGCCGCTTCCAGAATATCACTTGTTGGGCCGAAATTGTGAAAATTGGTTCGTAATTTAATGCCGTCCTGACAATTAATTTGGCATCAGGCCTCGAGCCAAACGAGTTTTGGAAAATCCGAAAACCTTTCAGGGATGTTTTTTGGAACATTTTCAACCATAATTTACGTACGTATTTTCCTCTCTGAGCGCTTCGGTCGTCAAGTCTTTTGTGTGTCTGCCGGGTTCGCTTTTAAAAATCACATGTGGGATTACCTCCGTGAACAATTTTATTTTTATTATGATGATCTCGAACATCCTGGTCGAGGATTCCTTGGTGTGCTACTGTTGTTTATTTATGAAGATGCCTTATGGTTTTTTTCCACCTACAGAAAGGTTAAGGCCCTGCTACAATGGGTAGCGCAACGGTGCGTGGCAGCAGCTTTTGACAGCTAATCCATATATTTTATGTGAAAAGCTGCTGCAACATGCCGTTGCGCTCTCCATTGTAGCTGGGCTTTTATGAAAATCATAAGGTACTTTTGTGGACCTCATAAGATACACATAAAAAAATAATTATGAATAAGTTACTCTGCGAAAAATTCTCTCGTTATACCGACTATTGCATATAATGGTAACAATAACCATGAAAATGGACAAAATCACCTCGTTCATGGCATTCTTGACTATGATCGTGGTAACGAGGACTATTCCGACATTACGGAAAGTGATGAATCAACTACTTTCAATTGTCGTTTTCACCATGATCATAGTCGGCTCAAATTCACTACACTGCAGTAGTCATCCTAACCCCCAATAATGGTAAAATTGACTATCAAACTCGTCTCTGTGTAAAAAGTCGCAAGAGTCCTTAGGGCATCTTCAGCGGTGGTCTATTTTTGGAACAATTTTATACCTAAATTACATCAGCTAAACTTGAATAGAACTTGCTAATGTAGACCAACTTGACGTTCCCCGCACCGGTGTTTCATGTTATTAAATCCGCCAACACCTGTCATCCTGGCTATCATTCTACATCAGGGATCAGAAGTTTTTTCTAACGTTCGTTTTACGTTTGTAAATTATTATTTTGTTTTAAATCGACACAGCCTACTGGACCACATATGGCATTGCTTCCGTTCAACGTGAAAAGAACTATTTGTTAGGACTTTAAAACTAGCAACACTTCTTAGGCCGATCCCAACGCTGTTCTTCTTTGTATGGACTGTTGTAGTTTACAACTAGAACTGAAACAAGCCATTCCCAATGCTGTGTTGCAGTTCTATTTTTTGGGCAAATTTTTGCAACAGATTTACAACTGCTCGACAGCTCTGTTCGTTTTAATAACAAATATTGTTGCGCAACATTGTTTTAAATTGGTTTCCTTTGTAGTTGCGCCAGCTGTTATGGCGGAAGATTGTCAAATAGTTTGTTTTCAATTAATTAGCGACAAATTAGCGACCAATATTTTTTACAGATCGCATTGCGATTAACATGTTCTAATAGACAGTTCCAAGTTTCAAAACTGGCAAGCAGCTTGGGACCGGCTTTTCAGTTATGGCATTAGATAAATATGCCCAATCTAATTTATGAACGGGGGTCATTGGTGGGCCATCATCACTTTTTTTTTAAGGCATGGACACAACGATTTCTATCGTAGCTCTATACCTTCATTCATTTCGAATCAATCTTTCTAATTACGTCATTATCCCTGGAAATTGTTTTCCATTTGATTGAATTCGAATTTCGTGAAAAATTCGCACCACGTGCCCTCCACACTGTTGCCAAATTGATCATTCCAATAAGCAAAAAAAAAATCCAATTGGAAGTCCTTCGGCCCTATCCGGGCCCAATGGTTTCGCGCGCAAAATTGTATACAATTTCCCTAATTTAAGAAAGGTCGTGATCGAGCAACGTGTTTTCTCAAGGGGAAGGAAGGTGATCGCCAACAATTGCACAACTCACAACTCAGTCTAATTGAATCGAAATAGTCAAACAACAACAACGAACACGAGCCTCTATCTCTCTCTCTCTCTCTCTCTTCGCTTGAACTGCGCGAGGGCCGGGGCAGGGCGAAAACGAAAGTGAAAACTAAGAAAACAAAACAATAACAATCTTCACTCGACCCGTCCTGAGTGCTGAGCTCACAAACAAGCACAAATAGACGGATTGTTTTTCACGTTCTTTATTCGGCTTTGGCTTTGGACCCTTGGCCGCGATCATCGACAATGCCCTCGGTTCGAATTTTGTTTTTCGAGGGCTTATGTTATACCTTGTTTGGATGTTATTCTTGAAACTCTCTTCGCAGTTTCTTCGGAATGACAAGTGGAAACTGATACCGAAATGATCGTTGAGACGTTTAGACTGCTGGAACTGCTGTTTCGAAATTGCCCAAGAGGGATTAGTGTTGAAGTTTGAAGTGGTGTGTTTTCTCAGATATCAGGCTGTTGAATAACGAGTTTTCGATTATGAAATTCACTTCAAGTTAGGAGAAATTTCCAAATGTTCAAAGTTTGCTACGTAGTAGCAAACACGAACATCACCCAATCAGGGAGAAATAAACGTTAACATAGATAATAGTTGTAACGCAGAACGATCAATTTGTCAGAAAGGCAAGCAACAAATAGTTTACAAGCTTCGGTGAAAGGCAAAACACGGTGCAACACAACACACCTGGCCCCGGACGGAATCCGATCGTCGCTCGGGGACCCCGCTACGCTTGCTAATGGTCACCGACACGCCATCCGCTTGTAATTCTCGGTCACTTATCAACCGAAACCGCTGCTCACCGATCTCGTCTCATCTTCTGGACAAAACTCCCCATTGGCTGCCCCCTGCGATGGAGCGAGATAGCGACACTCCACCGCCAGATGATAATTGTTACGATAATGTAGGAATCATGTAATTTGATACCCTCGCCTCCGTTGGTGGTTTTGACACCAGACTGCTGGACGGCATCCGAGACGGCACAGGAAGCAAGCTTAGAAGAGTGGCGCATGATCTCGAGAGCCATAAATCATCGGTGACTGCAGTGCGGAACCGAAGCGACGAACCTGCCTATTCCCAGTGTAAACGCCATTAGGATCGCGCTGGAAATTATGATATTTGATTTGACGCTGGTGTGTTGGGACCTAGAATTAAGATTAAACTCCCGATAATGTGCGGCTTTTCGTCGGCCACCCAGATCCGATCGGGCACCCGCCACAAGGAGTGAAAGTCTCCGCACCAGAATTATTGCATTGTAATTTGTTGGGAAATTTACTACGCCCGACCGCCCGCCCTGCTTTTGTGCTGCTGCTGCTGCAATAACACCGGTTGCGGTCATAAATTAGACTTTACCGAACGAAAGCCACGTTCACAGAGTATGCGCCTCCTTTCGAATCCGAATCCGTCGCTGGCACGGGAGGTTCAGGGCAAGACAAATTACAAGTAAATTATTTCGCTTAGTATCTGTTTATTTTTCACATTTCTATCGATCGATCCTTATTTATGCTGCCCGGTGATCCGGGGGAAAATGATCGGCTTGTGGCTGGGCTCTAAGCCAGGTGTTATCGTCATGTTGGGATCGAGGTTCTTTTTTGCTTCCTCGAGAGTCCGACGCATTTGAAATCTTTATCAAGCTGCGATCGAATCGGGGCTGTATCTTTGGAATTATTTATTTATAATTGAATTTCAACTCGTAAACGTGGGAGGGGTGGATTTGACGTGGAAATCACTGGCGGAATCTAGTTGAGGGCACCCTGTGAGTGCGATTGTAGATGTTGTATAATCCTGATCATCAATTTTAATTCTATTTTTATTAATGGAAGGAGGTTTGACTAAGTGAATAAGTATTTCGAGAGTGATGCTCTTGATTTAGTTTTAAATTGAGACGAAATATGATTTTATAACACACACAGAAAAAATAATTAATTTTCAAAAGCGCGTAAAATTTTCCCTCGTTTTATACCAAGCCAAAGGAGGCGTAAACAAAGAAATTGTATGCAATCTTTTATGCGCCATACAACAATGTTGGCAATCTTTTATACAACAGGCTAGATTCAGGCGTTATCTGGCTTAAATCTTCATGAAAAATCCAATTATTTTCTGCCAAATCTAGCATCCCCTTTATGTGCATTAGATAACGCACAAAAATCAATGTTTCATTTTATCTGTGCATAAAAAAATTATGGATTTTAACAAACGGCAAATATTTCCACTCATTCAATTTCAATCCAAAGCAAGTACCAACGAAATTGTTTGAAATCTTTTAAGTAACAGAGCTGATTAAGACGAAATCTGTCTTAAATTCACATGAAATATGTAATGAATATATGCCAAATCTTGCATTCCATGTTCATAAGAAATTCCTAGAACAACACTCTTCAAAGCTATTGATCAAGTGCTGTAGTCGTAAGCAATCAGCGAAGCATCGCACAACAAGTATCAGTCCAACCTTGATGAAAATTGAGAACAGCAGTGGTCTCAAGTTGAAAATCGGGAACATGAACGAAGATTTCCAACGTTTTGGATATTTTGCCTGGCATTACGATATATTGAAAAGCTTCAAAAGAGGAATCGTAAGCACTGCAGAGCAACTCTCTAGTTCAGATGAACGAATTCCGCCAGGTCCTGCCATGTTTCAGCTTCAGAAACGAGATCACATTTGTCCACTGGTGTGCTGATGATTCTGTCGCCAAGATGAATTTCAATCGCTAGCCCATTAACATTCCTTGTAGAGAAGACGATAGTAGAGAAGCTGTAGAGAAAATTCGCTTGGTGAATTGATTTCGAGTTTTGCAGTACTTACGAAGAGCCTTCGATCTAACACGTTTCCGGTACCAAAATCAGCATTAGACCAAGGAGGTTTACGAGCAGGTTTCATGAGCGGAGCAAAATCTCTCGTCCCTCGTCAACAAAATCTACCGCTTCATCGATAGTGGAGCACGAGTGAAGCCAATTAACTTGGGCCAGAGATTGGCTCATAGCCCCAAAATCAGTTCTACGGAAATTCAGGCCATGTGGATCAACGATGCTATCGAAGGTAATAGGTACTGATAGATCATCGGATCATCGGCGTCGAGGTCAATAAAAAGTTCGGAGGCTTCGACAAAAGCACAGTCAGTCAGTCAGTCAGTCAGTCAGTCAGTCAGTCAGTCAGTCAGTCAGTCAGTCAGTCAGTCAGTCAGTCAGTCAGTCAGTCAGTCAGTCAGTCAGTCAGTCAGTCAGTCAGTCAGTCAGTCATGCAAACAAAAATGTCCTCGATGGATTCCAAAATCCACTCCAAGAGCGCTACTAGGGAAGTCTGATTTATGGTATTGGAAAGGGCAGCTAACTTCAACTATCTGGAAAGTGGACGACCAGACTCTAACGACAGCTACGAGACGCTTTTGAATTCTGGGTGAGCTCTTTCCTTTTTATTCCTTCGATTTGGTTTTTACAAGGAAAAGTACGGAAAAGGTAAACTAGGCTTATTCTTTTGGTAAGAGAAAAGTGTCGATTTTGAGCTTTGCTCAGTCCTTGTTTGTTTGTTAGTTATTAAGGTGGCATCGAATTCAACCATCTGCATGCTTTGCTTTATCAAATATCATCATATCACCATGCTGTAAAGAATGAGCATGATCAGTTGTCTGTCTCGTACTTTGGGTAATTTCCCAGATAGCTGAACCCATTCTGTGCAAAAATAGAAATCCAATTCCAATCATATATTGATTCGCATCATAATACTCTATAGCATAAGGGCATCTTCAACGGAGGTCCAAATCTTGGATGAACGCTACATGCTGCTATATAATACCAATTAATAAGTAAAATTTCTGCTTTTGAGCCGAAAAGTAGCCGTGTTTGGTGCGAGTAATGCTGGTGCCGGACAGAAAGTGGTATTGCTCGCTTCGGATGCTGATCATTACCTCAACTTGCTCTCGGTGCCTGAGAATTGCATTCCATTTCATTATGAATAAAAAATGGTTCTCTTAGAGTTTTTAAAGCAACTGCAGTTTTCGGAAAATGCTGACTAGTTTGAAATGGAAAAGCTCCCGGACTTGTGAATGTTGTGGATTGTATGACTTTTGGGGGGTTTATTGTCTCTAAATTAAGATATTCGGATTCGGATTCGGATTTAAATTTGATGGTAAATTCCGATTCCGAATAGTATTTCGATTGCTTGGAAATAAAAAGTAATGAAGTCTTCAAAGCGAACAATCGGTTTATTGATGGATTGGTCATGATTAGCGTTTTAATGAAATGCATGCATTCACACGTTCACCTTAAGTCACACGAAAGAGCAAGAATTTCTCGTTGTTTGCTAACAATGATTTGGTCAAACCAATAGCAAAAACTTTGTGAAAAATCTCCGATCTCTGCAACAAAAAACTTCTAATCTCTTATGTTCAATGATTGACAGGATGATAGGTGTTGGCGAGTTTAACAACAAGAAATACAACACCGGTGCGGGGAACGCGAAGTTGGTCTACTTGAGCAGGTTCTATTCAAGTTTTGCTGATGCAAATCAAGTATAAAGTTGTTCCAAATATAGACCACCGTTGAAGATGCCCCAAGTCAAGCGAATTTGAACCTACGGAGTGCAAAGAAAAGTCGTTATAAACATTCGATACGTAGTTGAGCTTAAACTTGTGCGTATATTCGTATTAGAATTTGTGTACATGCCAAAAAGCCTATTATACATTTTCATTATCACAGTTTTCTGCAAAATGTCGGACATTGAACTTGAAGTACAGAAGAAAGTGCTGCACACTAAGGATTTAACGAACAAACAGATTAACAAAAAGGTCTACGTGAGTCCAGCAAGTGTAAAACGAACGATTGAAAGGTATGGGGAGCAGTAGGCCCTGCTGTATTTGCCGAGAACTTGACGAACACGCCGATTCCTGCAATCCCGAATTGGTCCGAAAAGTCGTTGATTATATTCATGAGAACAAATCAGCATCGGGATGATTCAGTGGATTAAGATAAGAAATTTAAGATAAGAAAGATATATAGGCAGCAGGCTCGGAACAATTATTATGCCACTGCCCGGCAATCTCCAATAAAAGGTTTAAGTTCTTCAGCAAAGGGCTACTGGAACCCTCTGAGATCTGAAGATCAAACCCAAGTATAGACAACGCTTTAGGTCAAACATTGTCGATGACTTTTAGCAATAGTGATGCGTCATGCTGACAATAACTAAAGCAAAAAAGGGGGATATATCAAAATAGATCTAAAAACTGATAGCAGGGATGAAGATACCCGGCACGGAAAAAAAGCAGGAAGTACCAAAATCAGCTCTGAAGCAGAAATGACGTGCCAAAATGAAGACCCAAATACTAGACAACTGAAGTTGCACGATACTGCTGTTTTGATGGACGACGAAACGTACGTGAAAGAGGATTCCAAAACACTGCCGGGTCCTCAATTCTACATCAAATCGGCTAAGTAGTACCTCCCAATTGCAAATACGACTGTTACGACGAGAAAATTCGGTGAGCTTGTGCTCGTTTGGCAAAAAATTTACACATGTGACTTGCGATCTTCCATTTTCTACACAACAGGAACAATAGAAGCTAAAATTTACCAAAACGAGTGCTTGCATAAAAGGTTGCTTCCACTATTTCGAAAGCATAAGATTCTTCATCTTTTCTGGCCAGATCTGGCCTCTGCCCATTTTACCAGATCAACTCGACAGTGGTTTTCTGATGACAAAGTTGATTTCGGTTTTGAGATATATCAACACACCATACTGTCTCCAACTGCGACCAATCGAACACTACTGGGCAATCGTCAACAACAAAACAAAAAGGCAGGTGCAGTGGGCCGCAACATGTCAAACTTTAAGAAAAACTGGTCCGTGTTGGAAGTGCATAAAATCCACTGTGCAGAACTTGATGGACGGTATGAAAGCTAAAGAACGATTGCCGGAAACAGCAATCTGATTAACTGATTAGTTCAATTGATTGAAATGTTAATTTTAAGTTGTATTAAAATACGTCGCTTTAAAAATTTGCGATTTTTCTTTAGTTTTATTTCAATGTTTGAATGTCTATTAACTATTTTTCCATACACTCTTTGTTCATGTCACTCGCTTGAATCCTGGACCATTCTCTTCTCTACTACCTCTATGTCTTTGTCATCTTAGGTCATCAGGGAGTCGCTGGTTTCTCGTTAAGAAGATGTCAAACCAACATTAATTTTCACTTTTCCTTATAATGGAGAAGATGGGCTTGGCCGGTAATGGAAGTTTACATGTTTTTCTACCATGACTTTTGATGGGACATCTGACCTTACTATGAACATAAATAGGTCCGAATCAGCCCTCGAACATTTTCAATAACCTTGTCGTCCGTTTGTATGTGGCCCCAACACAGTTAGTATAAATCGGTTCAAGATGGTTTTTAACTGTTTTTAAATAACCTTCAATTTTAATAACCTCCAATCGTGATACCAATCACACACATTGAACGTGGTCCTAAATTTTATAAATCGTATTAATCAGGCTTTCCCTATGAACATCCACCTTTTCTATTTTTGGAGTTCTTCCAACAACTCTTTTCTGTTGTTTTGAATCAGTTCAAACAGAGCCTCGAACATTTGAAATAGTCTTGTCTTCTTCGTGAAAAATCTTTATCACACCTCGTGTTCAAAGCAGCTATTAAGCGTTGTTGAAAATCTTTCTTAATGAAGTAATCCACCATCACATTTTGTGTAGTGACTCCAACAGCTTTTTTTGTTGGTTGGAGTCAATGTAAATCGGTCTCGAGTGGTTTTTATTACCTTGTTTCCGCTATGAAAATCCACCATTTCATTTTTTGAGTGCCTCCAACAGCACCCTTAGTGTGGACATAAATCGATCTTTATCGAATTTTCCAAAACACAAAACTTTGAAAAACCTCCATTAAATTTTGCTAGTTAAACGGTTTAAATAACTTTGTCTTCCTAAACAACAATAACAAAAAACTTTATGAGTAGGTCCAGTAGTATATTGCTGGTATAAATCATGGCTCCACAATGAAAAATCACACACAAAAATCACACTTTATATGTTTGAGGCCACTTAGTGCTGGTTTAAATTTGTTCAAAACGGCTATGAAGCGTTGTTGAAAATCTTATTTTCAACTAATCTTTTTACTTCAATCTTCATGAAGTAAACCACCATTACACTTTGTGAGGGGCTCAAACAATATTCTTTCTGTTCATTGGAATTACTCTAAATCGGCCCTCGATCGGTTTTTATAACCTTGTCGATCAATATCGTCCGTCACATTTTCTGGGTACCGCAGGCAGCACCTTTGTGTTTATGTCCACACGTCTGTCTTCCTCATCAAAAAAAAATGTGAGTAGCTTCAGTTGTATATTGCTGGTATAAATCATGGCTTCCACAATGAAAAATCACCATCACACTTTGTAAGTGGCCTCAACAGCATCCCTAATGTTAGTATAAATTGAAATCAGAAGAAGAATTAGTATCTTCCATTTAATTCCAACTACCTTGCTTATCTTCGACAGATACGCGTATTTCGTCTACAATGTGCAGACTTCTTCAGTGTCTCGTACTAATAACTCGACTGCACATTGTAGACGAAATACGCGTATCTGTCGAAGATAAGCAAAGGTAGTTGGAATTAAATGGAAGATACTAATTCTTCTTCTAATTTCTAGTTACAGGTATTCCACTAAACAGCTCAAACCCTCTAGGATTCAGTATAAATTGGTTCAAAGCGGCTATTAAACGTTGTTGAAAATTTTATTTTCCTAATGAAGTAAACCACCATCACACTTTCAAAGTGGTGCTAATAGCTGTGTTTCTACTGGTATAAGTCGGCTTTAATCGGTCCTCGAATGGTTTTTTATAACCTTGCCTATGAATATCCTCCTTCACATTTAGTGATCGACTCCAGCCCAAGTAACATTGCCAAAACCATGCAGCTTCATTAAATTTCATTAAAGTTTTATGAAAGCCACTGGAATACAATTTGGTTTTATTATGGTAGCAAAAAGTGCCAATAGGTTTCAAATTTTATTTTTACAACGATCTTAAAACCTTGTCTTCGAAAATTCCTTTTTTTCCTATCAAAAGTTTTTTTTTGACTTTATGAAATTGTAAAATGCTGTTTTAGGACTCATTCATATTTCCTTATTATGGTCAGTTGAAGAAGCCTAAAAAACAATTTTGCCTCATGTAAAGGCATTAAACGGCAAATTGGCATTGAGGGAAGTCACCAGATGACCAAATAGTTTTATAGTAGCCATTGCGAAGTTAAATTGGCGTTTTGGAAAATCTGTGATTTCTTCCAATCGCCATATTGAAATATTAGAAATCATTGAAATGTGGAAATAAGCCAAATTTTAAATGTAATGCAAATGAATTGTAGACCAGAGACCAATTTTAGCAATCGCTTAGATAACTTCAGTAAATTCAATAAATTTTTAAGGAAATTCATGATTATGTATTTGTTTCAATTGTTCCAATTGTTTTTTCGCCTAATTTCCGAGGCGCAACTATTTTCGGCTCTTATCGTGCCAATATTCATATTGACATTTTTTTTTTGGCGATTATGCTATCAAACAAAATTTCCCGCAACACTAGAACTTTTTTCTTAGACAATATTTACTGCTAATTGAATCAGAAGAGCAGAGAATGGAACAAAGCAGAACAACAAGAACCATCACGATATCGCCGTGAAGTTTGACAGCTGTGGCCATTTGGCCCAGGGGTGCCATTATGCCATATTTATCTGGTACTGCCAGACTTTATATCGACAAAAAGACACAAAGAGAAACCCTCCGTAATGCCAGACTTTTTTAAATTAGGACAGATTAAAGATAAAGCGTCGTACAATCCCACTCCACTAAAGCGTTACGGGTGCGTGACTGCTCATTTTATATCCACACGGAAACAAATCCGTTTCTGTTTTTATGAATAAAAAATCATGAAACTAACTCTTATCCTTCTTTATGAATTCATGTCTCTTATTCACGGTTTCAAGGAATGATATGACAGATGCGAGTTATGAACTTTGGAAGAGTTGTTTTGCCTCTGATCTAAAGCTGTGCAATCAGCTTCATTAATCAATACTCTGTTCAAGAATTACAATAGTGTAGTAAGTACAATATCAGATCCTATCATCGCTCTTCACACCAATACCAGGTTAGAATCTCAACATTGTATTGATTTTTTTTTGTTTACATTTAGAGTCGATAAAGTAGATTGGCCAGATTCATGAATAAAGTTTTCAGTATCCGGAATTCAGCTCATGGTTTTAACCCGATCAAACCATTATTTCATGGCGGTGGAAAAATAGTTCATGATATTATGAATATTGTTCATGGTGTATAATTATAACACAAAAACACAACATATTTATGAAATCATGGCCTGTTTTTCTTATTTTGAAAAACAAATTATTTTCAGTGCACGCTTATCATATGCTCATAAAATTTTCAGTGATGGAAAAAACAAATTACTGAACCTTGATGTATTAGTACGAAAAAGCCTTACCCATTACGTTTTTACACGGTTTTGACGTTTATTTTGTTGATTTGTTTGCGCGCTCAGGTTAATTTGTCATATTGAAGCTGGATTCCACAAAATAACAAGTGCAACTATGTCATGAGTCATTCTCGTCCACCGAAAACGATTCGTAGCTATTTTGTGGGGAAAGGTAATCTGTCAAATTGTTGTTCAAATAAGTGTCAAATATTTGACATTGGTCAAATTGTTTAAATCCACTCATTTCTGTTACTGAAGTATCGAGTCAAAACATAATGCATTTTGGGATAACATTTGTAAA